>CAWUOW010000315.1:0-38534 GCA_963924055.1 Drosophila limbata
ATATTAATAAACTGACTCAAAAATATGAGTTTTGTAAAAAAAGTGTTTTTGAAAAATTTCATCGAACCCCCCTTCATGGCTTATGATCAATAACTACGAAATTTGAAAACTCCCATAAGTTCGCAGAAACTCAACCGATTAACATGCGGAATGTCTTTTTGTTCATAATTTTGCGTCAATATTAATAAACTGACTCAAAAATATGAGTTTTGTTAAAAAAGTGTTTTTGAAAAATTTCATCGAACCCCCGTTCATGGCTTATGATCAAAAACTACGAAATTTGAAAACTCCCATAAGTTCGCAGAAACTCAAGCGATTTACATGCGGAATGTCTTTTTGATCATAATTTTGCGTCAATATTAATAAATTGACTAAACAAAATGAGTTTTGTAAAAAAAGTGTTTTTGAAAAATTTCATCGAACCCCCCTTCATGGCTTATGATCAAAAACTACGAAATTTGAAAACTCCGATAAGTTCGCAGAAGCTCAACCGATTAACATGCGGAATATCTTTTTGTTCATAATTTTGCGTCAATATTAATAAACTGACTCAAAAATATGAGTTTTGTAAAAAAAGTGTTTTTGAAAAATTTCATCGAACCCCCCTTCATGGCTTATGATCAAAAACTACGAAATTTGAAAACTCCCATAAGTTCGCAGAAACTCAACCGATTAACATGCGGAATGTCTTTTTGTTCATAATTTTGCGTCAATATTAATAAACTGACTCAAAAATATGAGTTTTGTAAAAAAAGTGTTTTTGAAAAATTTCATCGAACCCCCCTTCATGGCTTATGATCAAAAACTACGAAATTTTAAAACTCCCATAAGTTCGCAGAAACTCAACCGATTTACATGCGGAATGTCTTTTGATCATAATTTTGCGTCAATATTAATAAATTGACTAAACAAAATGAGTTTTGTGAAAAAAGTGTTTTTGAAAAATTTCATCGAACCCCCCTTCATGGCTTATGATCAAAAACTACGAAATTTGAAAACTCCCATAAGTTCGCAGAAACTCAACTGATTTACATGCGGAATGTCTTTTTGATCATAATTTTGCGTCAATATTAATAAATTGACTAAACAAAATGAGTTTTGTAAAAAAAGTGTTTTTGAAAAATTTCATCGAACCCCCCTTCATGGCTTATGATCAAAAACTACGAAATTTGAAAACTCCGATAAGTTCGCAGAAACTCAACCGATTAACATGCGGAATGTCTTTTTGTTCATAATTTTGCGTCAATATTAATAAACTGACTCAAAAATATGAGTTTTGTAAAAAAAGTGTTTTTGAAAAATTTCATCGAACCCCCCTTCATGGCTTATGATCAAAAACTACGAAATTTGAAAACTCCCATAAGTTCGCAGAAACTCAACCGATTAACATGCGGAATGTCTTTTTGTTCATAATTTTGCGTCAATATTAATAAACTGACTCAAAAATATGAGTTTTGTTAAAAAAGTGTTTTTGAAAAATTTCATCGAACCCCCGTTCATGGCTTATGATCAAAAACTACGAAATTTGAAAACTCCCATAAGTTCGCAGAAACTCAACCGATTTACATGCGGAATGTCTTTTTGATCATAATTTTGCGTCAATATTAATAAATTGACTAAACAAAATGAGTTTTGTAAAAAAAGTGTTTTTGAAAAATTTCATCGAACCCCCCTTCATGGCTTATGATCAAAAACTACGAAATTTGAAAACTCCGATAAGTTCGCAGAAGCTCAACCGATTAACACGCGGAATATCTTTTTGTTCATAATTTTGCGTCAATATTAATAAACTGACTCAAAAATATGAGTTTTGTAAAAAAAGTGTTTTTGAAAAATTTCATCGAACCCCCCTTCATGGCTTATGATCAAAAACTACGAAATTTGAAAACTCCGATAAGTTCGCAGAAACTCAACCGATTAACATGCGGAATGTCTTTTTGTTCATAATTTTGCGTCAATATTAATAAACTGACTCAAAAATATGAGTTTTGTAAAAAAAGTGTTTTTGAAAAATTTCATCGAACCCCCCTTCATGGCTTATGATCAAAAACTACGAAATTTGAAAACTCCCAAAAGTTCGCAGAAACTCAACCGATTAACATGCGGAATGTCTTTTTGTTCATAATTTTGCGTCAATATTAATAAACTGACTCAAAAATATGAGTTTTGTAAAAAAAGTGTTTTTGAAAAATTTCATCGAACCCCCCTTCATGGCTTATGATCAAAAACTTCGAAATTTTAAAACTCCCATAAGTTCGCAGAAACTCAACCGATTTACATGCGGAATGTCTTTTTGATCATAATTTTGCGTCAATATTAATAAACTGACTCAAAAATATGAGTTTTGTAAAAAAAGTGTTTTTGAAAAATTTCATCGAACCCCCCTTCATGGCTTATGATCAAAAACTACGAAATTTGAAAACTCCCATAAGTTCGCAGAAACTCAACTGATTTACATGCGGAATGTCTTTTTGATCATAATTTTGCGTCAATATTAATAAATTGACTAAACAAAATGAGTTTTGTAAAAAAAGTGTTTTTGAAAAAATTTCTTCGAACCCCCCTTCATGGTTTATGATCAAAAACCACGAAATTTGAAAACTCCGATAAGTTCGCAGAAACTCAACCGATTAACATGCGGAATGTCTTTTTGTTCATAATTTTGCGTCAATATTAATAAACTGACTCAAAAATATGAGTTTTGTAAAAAAAGTGTTTTTGAAAAATTTCATCGAACCCCCCTTCATGGCTTATGATCAAAAACTACGAAATTTGAAAACTCCGATTAGTTCGCAGAAACTCAACCGATTAACATGCGGAATGTCTTTTTGTTCATAATTTTGCGTCAATATTAATAAACTGACTCAAAAATATGAGTTTTGTAAAAAAAGTGTTTTTGAAAAATTTCATCGAACCCCCCTTCATGGCTTATGATCAAAAACTACGAAATGTGAAAACTCCCATAAGTTCGCAGAAACTCAACCGATTTACATGCGGAAAGTCTTTTTGATCATAATTTTGCGTCAATATTAATAAATTGACTAAACAAAATGAGTTTTGTAAAAAAAGTGTTTTTGAAAAATTTCATCGAACCCCCCTTCATGGCTTATGATCAAAAACTACGAAATTTGAAAACTCCGATAAGTTCGCAGAAGCTCAACCGATTAACATGCGGAATGTCTTTTTGTTCATAATTTTGCGTCAATATTAATAAACTGACTCAAAAATATGAGTTTTGTAAAAAAAGTGTTTTTGAAAAATTTCAACGAACCCCCCTTCATGGCTTATGATCAAAAACTACGAAATTTGAAAACTCCCATAAGTTCGCAGAAACTCAACCGATTTACATGCGGAAAGTCTTTTTGATCATAATTTTGCGTCAATATTAATAAATTGACTAAACAAAATGAGTTTTGTAAAAAAAGTGTTTTTGAAAAAATTTCTTCGAACCCCCCTTCATGGTTTATGATCAAAAACCACGAAATTTGAAAACTCCGATAAGTTCGCAGAAACTCAACCGATTAACATGCGGAATGTCTTTTTGTTCATAATTTTGCGTCAATATTAATAAACTGATTCAAAAATATGAGTTTTGTAAAAAAAGTGTTTTTGAAAAATTTCATCGAACCCCCCTTCATGGCTTATGATCAAAAACTACGAAATTTGAAAACTCCGATAAGTTCGCAGAAACTCAACCGATTAACATGCGGAATGTCTTTTTGTTCATAATTTTGCGTCAATATTAATAAACTGACTCAAAAATATGAGTTTTGTAAAAAAAGTGTTTTTGAAAAATTTCATCGAACCCCCCTTCATGGCTTATGATCAAAAACTACGAAATGTGAAAACTCCCATAAGTTCGCAGAAACTCAACCGATTTACATGCGGAAAGTCTTTTTGATCATAATTTTGCGTCAATATTAATAAATTGACTAAACAAAATGAGTTTTGTAAAAAAAGTGTTTTTGAAAAATTTCATCGAACCCCCCTTCATGGCTTATGATCAAAAACTACGAAATTTGAAAACTCCGATAAGTTCGCAGAAGCTCAACCGATTAACATGCGGAATGTCTTTTTGTTCATAATTTTGCGTCAATATTAATAAACTGACTCAAAAATATGAGTTTTGTAAAAAAAGTGTTTTTGAAAAATTTCAACGAACCCCCCTTCATGGCTTATGATCAAAAACTACGAAATTTGAAAACTCCCATAAGTTCGCAGAAACTCAACCGATTTACATGCGGAAAGTCTTTTTGATCATAATTTTGCGTCAATATTAATAAATTGACTAAACAAAATGAGTTTTGTAAAAAAAGTGTTTTTGAAAAAATTTCTTCGAACCCCCCTTCATGGTTTATGATCAAAAACCACGAAATTTGAAAACTCCGATAAGTTCGCAGAAACTCAACCGATTAACATGCGGAATGTCTTTTTGTTCATAATTTTGCGTCAATATTAATAAACTGATTCAAAAATATGAGTTTTGTAAAAAAAGTGTTTTTGAAAAATTTCATCGAACCCCCCTTCATGGCTTATGATCAAAAACTACGAAATTTGAAAACTCCGATAAGTTCGCAGAAACTCAACCGATTAACATGCGGAATGTCTTTTTGTTCATAATTTTGCGTCAATATTAATAAACTGACTCAAAAATATGAGTTTTGTAAAAAAAGTGTTTTTGAAAAATTTCATCGAACCCCCCTTCATGGCTTATGATCAAAAACTACGAAATGTGAAAACTCCCATAAGTTCGCAGAAACTCAACCGATTTACATGCGGAAAGTCTTTTTGATCATAATTTTGCGTCAATATTAATAAATTGACTAAACAAAATGAGTTTTGTAAAAAAAGTGTTTTTGAAAAATTTCATCGAACCCCCCTTCATGGCTTATGATCAAAAACTACGAAATTTGAAAACTCCGATAAGTTCGCAGAAGCTCAACCGATTAACATGCGGAATGTCTTTTTGTTCATAATTTTGCGTCAATATTAATAAACTGACTCAAAAATATGAGTTTTGTAAAAAAAGTGTTTTTGAAAAATTTCATCGAACCCCCCTTCATGGCTTATGATCAAAAACTACGAAATTTGAAAACTCCGATAAGTTCGCAGAAACTCAACCGATTAACATGCGGAATGTCTTTTTGTTCATAATTTTGCGTCAATATTAATAAACTGACTCAAAAATAGGAGTTTTGTAAAAAAAGTGTTTTTGAAAAATTTCATCGAACCCCCCTTCATGGCTTATGATCAAAAACTACGAAATTTGAAAACTCCGATAAGTTCGCAGAAACTCAACAGATTAACATGCGGAATGTCTTTTTGTTCATAATTTTGCGTCAATATTAATAAACTGACTCAAAAATATAAGTTTTGTAAAAAAAGTGTTTTTGAAAAATTTCATCGAACCCCCCTTCATGGCTTATGATCAAAAACTACGAAATTTGAAAACTCCGATAAGTTCGCAGAAACTCAACCGATTAACATGCGGAATGTCTTTTTGTTCATAATTTTGAGTTTTGAGTTTTGTAAAAAAAGTGTTTTTGAAAAATTTCATCGAACCCCCCTTCATGGCTTATGATCAAAAACTACGAAATTTGAAAACTCCGATAAGTTCGCAGAAACTCAACCGATTAACATGCGGAATGTCTTTTTGTTCATAATTTTGCGTCAATATTAATAAACTGACTCAAAAATATGAGTTTTGTAAAAAAAGTGTTTTTGAAAAATTTCATCGAACCCCCCTTCATGGCTTATGATCAAAAACTTCGAAATTTTAAAACTCCCATAAGTTCGCAGAAACTCAACCGATTTACATGCGGAATGTCTTTTTGATCATAATTTTGCGTCAATATTAATAAACTGACTCAAAAATATGAGTTTTGTAAAAAAAGTGTTTTTGAAAAATTTCATCGAACCCCCCTTCATGGCTTATGATCAAAAACTACGAAATTTGAAAACTCCCATAAGTTCGCAGAAACTCAACTGATTTACATGCGGAATGTCTTTTTGATCATAATTTTGCGTCAATATTAATAGATTGACTAAACAAAATGAGTTTTGTAAAAAAAGTGTTTTTGAAAAAATTTCTTCGAACCCCCCTTCATGGTTTATGATCAAAAACCACGAAATTTGAAAACTCCGATAAGTTCGCAGAAACTCAACCGATTAACATGCGGAATGTCTTTTTGTTCATAATTTTGCGTCAATATTAATAAACTGATTCAAAAATATGAGTTTTGTAAAAAAAGTGTTTTTGAAAAATTTCATCGAACCCCCCTTCATGGCTTATGATCAAAAACTACGAAATTTGAAAACTCCGATAAGTTCGCAGAAACTCAACCGATTAACATGCGGAATGTCTTTTTGTTCATAATTTTGCGTCAATATTAATAAACTGACTCAAAAATATGAGTTTTGTAAAAAAAGTGTTTTTGAAAAATTTCATCGAACCCCCCTTCATGGCTTATGATCAAAAACTACGAAATGTGAAAACTCCCATAAGTTCGCAGAAACTCAACCGATTTACATGCGGAAAGTCTTTTTGATCATAATTTTGCGTCAATATTAATAAATTGACTAAACAAAATGAGTTTTGTAAAAAAAGTGTTTTTGAAAAATTTCATCGAACCCCCCTTCATGGCTTATGATCAAAAACTACGAAATTTGAAAACTCCGATAAGTTCGCAGAAGCTCAACCGATTAACATGCGGAATGTCTTTTTGTTCATAATTTTGCGTCAATATTAATAAACTGACTCAAAAATATGAGTTTTGTAAAAAAAGTGTTTTTGAAAAATTTCAACGAACCCCCCTTCATGGCTTATGATCAAAAACTACGAAATTTGAAAACTCCCATAAGTTCGCAGAAACTCAACCGATTTACATGCGGAAAGTCTTTTTGATCATAATTTTGCGTCAATATTAATAAATTGACTAAACAAAATGAGTTTTGTAAAAAAAGTGTTTTTGAAAAAATTTCTTCGAACCCCCCTTCATGGTTTATGATCAAAAACCACGAAATTTGAAAACTCCGATAAGTTCGCAGAAACTCAACCGATTAACATGCGGAATGTCTTTTTGTTCATAATTTTGCGTCAATATTAATAAACTGATTCAAAAATATGAGTTTTGTAAAAAAAGTGTTTTTGAAAAATTTCATCGAACCCCCCTTCATGGCTTATGATCAAAAACTACGAAATTTGAAAACTCCGATAAGTTCGCAGAAACTCAACCGATTAACATGCGGAATGTCTTTTTGTTCATAATTTTGCGTCAATATTAATAAACTGACTCAAAAATATGAGTTTTGTAAAAAAAGTGTTTTTGAAAAATTTCATCGAACCCCCCTTCATGGCTTATGATCAAAAACTACGAAATGTGAAAACTCCCATAAGTTCGCAGAAACTCAACCGATTTACATGCGGAAAGTCTTTTTGATCATAATTTTGCGTCAATATTAATAAATTGACTAAACAAAATGAGTTTTGTAAAAAAAGTGTTTTTGAAAAATTTCATCGAACCCCCCTTCATGGCTTATGATCAAAAACTACGAAATTTGAAAACTCCGATAAGTTCGCAGAAGCTCAACCGATTAACATGCGGAATGTCTTTTTGTTCATAATTTTGCGTCAATATTAATAAACTGACTCAAAAATATGAGTTTTGTAAAAAAAGTGTTTTTGAAAAATTTCATCGAACCCCCCTTCATGGCTTATGATCAAAAACTACGAAATTTGAAAACTCCGATAAGTTCGCAGAAACTCAACCGATTAACATGCGGAATGTCTTTTTGTTCATAATTTTGCGTCAATATTAATAAACTGACTCAAAAATAGGAGTTTTGTAAAAAAAGTGTTTTTGAAAAATTTCATCGAACCCCCCTTCATGGCTTATGATCAAAAACTACGAAATTTGAAAACTCCGATAAGTTCGCAGAAACTCAACAGATTAACATGCGGAATGTCTTTTTGTTCATAATTTTGCGTCAATATTAATAAACTGACTCAAAAATATAAGTTTTGTAAAAAAAGTGTTTTTGAAAAATTTCATCGAACCCCCCTTCATGGCTTATGATCAAAAACTACGAAATTTGAAAACTCCGATAAGTTCGCAGAAACTCAACCGATTAACATGCGGAATGTCTTTTTGTTCATAATTTTGCGTCAATATTAATAAACTGACTCAAAAATATGAGTTTTGTAAAAAAAGTGTTTTTGAAAAATTTCATCGAACCCCCCTTCATGGCTAATGATCAAAAACTACGAAATTTGAAAACTCCGATAATTTCGCAGAAACTCAACCGATTAATATGCGGAATGTCTTTTTGTTCATAATTTTGCGTCAATATTAATAAACTGACTCAAAAATATGAGTTTTGTAAAAAAGGTATTTTGAAAAATTTCATCGAACCCCCCTTCATGGCTTATGATCAAAAACTACAAAATTTGAAAACTCCCATAAGTTCGCAGAAACTCAACCGATTAACATGCGGAATGTCCTTTTGTTCATAATTTTGCGTCAATATTAATAAACTGACTCAAAAATATGAGTTTTGTAAAAAAAGTGTTTTTGAAAAATTTCATCGAACCCCCCTTCATGGCTTATGATCAAAAACTACGAAATTTGAAAACACCGATAAGTTCGCAGAAACTCAACCGATTAACATGCGGAATGTCTTTTTGTTCATAATTTTGCGTCAATATTAATAAACTGACTCAAAAATATGAGTTTTGTAAAAAAAGTGTTTTTGAAAAATTTCATCGAACCCCCCTTCATGGCTTATGATCAAAAACTACGAAATTTAAAAACTACCATAAGTTCGCAGAAACTCAACCGATTAACATGCGGAATGTCTTTTTGTTCATAATTTTGCGTCAATATTAATAAACTGACTCAAAAATATGAGTTTTGTAAAAAAAGTATTTTGAAAAATTTCATCGAACCCCCTTCATGGCTTATGATCAAAAACTACGAAATTTGAAAACTCCCATAAGTTCGCAGAAACTCAACCGATTAACATGCGGAATGTCTTTTTGTTCATAATTTTTCGTCAATATTAATAAACTGACTCAAAAATATGAGTTTTGTAAAAAAAGTGTTTTTGAAAAATTTCATCGAACCCCCCTTCATGGCTTATGATCAAAAACTACGAAATTTGAAAACTCCGTTAAGTTCGCAGAAACTCAACAGATTAACATGCGGAATGTCTTTTTGTTCATAATTTTGCGTCAATATTAATAAACTGACTCAAAAATATGAGTTTTGTAAAAAAAGTGTTTTTGAAAAATTTCATCGAACCCCCCTTCATGGCTTATGATCAAAAACTACGAAATTTGAAAACTCCCATAAGTTCGCAGAAACTCAACCGATTAACATGCGGAATGTCTTTTTGATCATAATTTTGCGTCAATATTAATAAATTGACTAAACAATATGAGTTTTGTAAAAAAAAGTGTTTTTGAAAAATTTCATCGAACCCCCCTTCATGGCTTATGATCAAAAACTACGAAATTTGAAAACTCCCATAAGTTCGCAGAAACTCAACCGATTTACATGTGGAATGTCTTTTTGTTCATAATTTTGCGTCAATATTAATAAACTGACTCAAAAATATGAGTTTTGTAAAAAAAAGTGTTTTTGAAAAATTTCATCGAACCCCCCTTCATGGCTTATGATCAAAAACTACGAAATTTGAAAACTCCGATAAGTTCGCAGAAACTCAACCGATTAACATGCGGAATGTCTTTTTGTTCATAATTTTGCGTCAATATTAATAAACTGACTCAAAAATATGAGTTTTGTAAAAAAAGTGTTTTTGAAAAATTTCATCGAACCCCCCTTCATGGCTTATGATCAAAAACTACGAAATTTGAAAACTCCGATAAGTTCGCAGAAACTCAACAGATTAACATGCGGAATGTCTTTTTGTTCATAATTTTGCGTCAATATTAATAAACTGACTCAAAAATATAAGTTTTGTAAAAAAAGTGTTTTTGAAAAATTTCATCGAACCCCCCTTCATGGCTTATGATCAAAAACTACGAAATTTGAAAACTCCGATAAGTTCGCAGAAACTCAACCGATTAACATGCGGAATGTCTTTTTGTTCATAATTTTGCGTCAATATTAATAAACTGACTCAAAAATATGAGTTTTGTAAAAAAAGGTGTTTTTGAAAAATTTCATCGAACCCCCCTTCATGGCTTATGATCAAAATCTACTAAATTTGAAAACACCGATAAGTTCGCAGAAACTCAACCGATTAACATGCGGAAGGTCTTTTTGTTCATAATTTTGCGTCAATATTAATAAACTGACTCAAAAATATGAGTTTTGTAAAAAAAGTGTTTTTGAAAAATTTCATCGAACCCCCCTTCATGGCTTATGATCAAAAACTACGAAATTTGAAAACTCCCATAAGTTCGCAGAAACTCAACCGATTAACATGCGGAATGTCTTTTTGTTCATAATTTTGCGTCAATATTAATAAACTGGCTCAAAAATATGAGTTTTGTAAAAAAAGTATTTTGAAAAATTTCATCGAACCCCCCTTCATGGCTTATGATCAAAAACTACGAAATTTGAAAACTCCGATAAGTTCGCAGAAACTCAACCGATTAACATGCGGAATGTCTTTTTGTTCATAATTTTGCGTCAATATTAATAAACTGACTCAAAAATATGAGTTTTGTAAAAAAAGGTGTTTTTGAAAAATTTCATCGAACCCCCCTTCATGGCTTATGATCAAAAACTACGAAATTTGAAAACACCGATAAGTTCGCAGAAACTCAACCGATTAACATGCGGAATGTCTTTTTGTTCATAATTTTGCGTCAATATTAATAAACTGACTCAAAAATATGAGTTTTGTAAAAAAAGTGTTTTTGAAAAATTTCATCGAACCCCCCTTCATGGCTTATGATCAAAAACTACGAAATTTGAAAACTCCCATAAGTTCGCAGAAACTCAACCGATTAACATGCGGAATGTCTTTTTGTTCATAATTTTGCGTCAATATTAATAAACTGGCTCAAAAATATGAGTTTTGTAAAAAAAGTATTTTGAAAAATTTCATCGAACCCCCCTTCATGGCTTATGATCAAAAATTACGAAATTTGAAAACTCCCATAAGTTCGCAGAAACTCAACCGATTAACATGCGGAATGTCTTTTTGTTCATAATTTTGCGTCAATATTAATAAACTGACTCAAAAATATGAGTTTTGTAAAAAAAGTGTTTTTGAAAAATTTCATCGAACCCCCCTTCATGGCTTATGATCAAAAACTACGAAATTTGAAAACTCCGTTAAGTTCGCAGAAACTCAACAGATTAACATGCGGAATGTCTTTTTGTTCATAATTTTGCGTCAATATTAATAAACTGACTCAAAAATATGAGTTTTGTAAAAAAAGTGTTTTTGAAAAATTTCATCGAACCCCCCTTCATGGCTTATGATCAAAAACTACGAAATTTGAAAACTCCGATAAGTTCGCAGAAACTCAACCGATTAACATGCGGAATGTCTTTTTGATCATAATTTTGCGTCAATATTAATAAATTGACTAAACAATATGAGTTTTGTAAAAAAAGTGTTTTTGAAAAATTTCATCAAACCCCCCTTCATGGCTTATGATCAAAAACTACGAAATTTGAAAACTCCCATAAGTTCGCAGAAACTCAACCGATTTACATGCGGAATGTCTTTTTGATCATAATTTTGCGTCAATATTAATAAATTGACTAAACAAAATGAGTTTTGTAAAAAAAGTGTTTTTGAAAAATTTCATCGAACCCCCCTTCATGGCTTATGATCAAAAACTACGAAATTTGAAAACTCCGATAAGTTCGCAGAAACTCAACCGATTAACATGCGGAATGTCTTTTTGTTCATAATTTTGCGTCAATATTAATAAATTGACTAAACAAAATGAGTTTTGTAAAAAAACTGTTTTTTAAAAATTTCATCGAACCCCCCTTCATGGCTTATGATCAAAAACTACGAAATTTGAAAACTCCGATAAGTTCGCAAAAACTCAACCGATTAACATGCGGAATGTCTTTTTGTTCATAATTTTGCGTCAATATTAATAAATTGACTCAACAATATGAGTTTTGTAAAAAAAGTGTTTTTGAAAAATTTCATCGAACCCCCCTTCATGGCTTATGATAAAAAACTACGAAATTTGAAAACTCCGATAAGTTCGCAGAAACTCAACCGATTAACATGCGGAATGTCTTTTTGTTCATAATTTTGCGTCAATATTAATAAACTGACTCAAAAATATGAGTTTTGTAAAAAAAGTGTTTTTGAAAAATTTCATCGAACCCCCCTTCATGGCTTATGATCAAAAACTACGAAATTTGAAAGCTCCGATAAGTTCGCAGAAACTCAACCGATTAACATGGGGAATGTCTTTTTGTTCATAATTTTGCGTCAATATTAATAAATTGACTCAACAATATGAGTTTTGTAAAAAAAGTGTTTTTAAAAAATTTCATCGAACCCAACTTCATGGCTTATGATCAAAAACTACGAAATTTGAAAACTCCCATAAGTTCGCAGAAACTCAACCGATTAACATGCGGAATGTCTTTTTGATCATAATTTTGCGTCAATATTAATAAATTGACTCAACAATATGAGTTTTGTAAAAAAAGTGTTTTTGAAAAATTTCATCGAACCCCCCTTCATGGCTTATGATCAAAAACTACGAAATTTGAAAACTCCGATAAGTTCGCAGAAACTCAACCGATTTACATGCGGAATGTCTTTTTGATCATAATTTTGCGTCAATATTAATAAATTGACTAAACAAAATGAGTTTTGTGAAAAAAGGGTTTTTAAAAAATTTCATCGAACCCCCCCCCATGGCTTATGATCAAAAACTACGAAATTTGAAAACTCCCATAAGTTCGCAGAAACTCAAGCGATTTACATGCGGAGTGTCTTTTTGATCATAATTTTGCGTCAATATTAATAAATTGACAAAACAAAATGAGTTTTGTGAAAAAAGGGTTTTTGAAAAATTTCATCGAACCCCCCTTCATGGCTTATGATCAAAAACTACGAAATTTGAAAGCTCCCATAAGTTCGCAGAAACTCAAGCGATTTACATGCGGAGTGTCTTTTTGATCATAATTTTGCGTCAATATTAATAAATTGACTAAACAAAATGAGTTTTGTGAAAAAAGGGTTTTTAAAAAATTTCATCGAACCCAACTTCATGGCTTATGATCAAAAACTACGAAATTTGAAAACTCCCATAAGTTCGCAGAAACTCAACCGATTAACATGCGGAATGTCTTTTTGATCATAATTTTGCGTCAATATTAATAAATTGACTCAACAATATGAGTTTTGTAAAAAAAGTGTTTTTGAAAAATTTCATCGAACCCCCCTTCATGGCTTATGATCAAAAACTACGAAATTTGAAAACTCCGATAAGTTCGCAGAAACTCAACCGATTTACATGCGGAATGTCTTTTTGATCATAATTTTGCGTCAATATTAATAAATTGACTAAACAAAATGAGTTTTGTGAAAAAAGGGTTTTTAAAAAATTTCATCGAACCCCCCCCCATGGCTTATGATCAAAAACTACGAAATTTGAAAACTCCCATAAGTTCGCAGAAACTCAACCGATTTACATGCGGAATGTCTTTTTGATCATAATTTTGCGTCAATATTAATAAATTGACTAAACAAAATGAGTTTTGTGAAAAAAGGGTTTTTAAAAAATTTCATCGAACCCCCCTTCATGGCTTATGATCAAAAACTACGAAATTTGAAAACTCCCATAAGTTCGCAGAAACTCAACCGATTTACATGCGGAATGTCTTTTTGATCATAATTTTGCGTCAATATTAATAAATTGACTAAACAAAATGAGTTTTGTGAAAAAAGGGTTTTTGAAAAATTTCATCGAACCCCCCTTCATGGCTTATGATCAAAAACTACGAAATTTGAAAGCTCCCATAAGTTCGCAGAAACTCAAGCGATTTACATGCGGAGTGTCTTTTTGATCATAATTTTGCGTCAATATTAATAAATTGACTAAACAAAATGAGTTTTGTGAAAAAAGGGTTTTTAAAAAATTTCATCGAACCCCCCTTCATGGCTTATGATCAAAAACTACGAAATTTGAAAACTCCGATAAGTTCGCAGAAACTCAACCGATTAACATGTGGAATGTCTTTTTGTTCATAATTTTGCGTCAATATTAATAAACTGACTCAAAAATATGAGTTTTGTAAAAAAAGTGTTTTTGAAAAATTTCATCGAACCCCCCTTCATGGCTTATGATCAAAAACTACGAAATTTGAAAACTCCGATAAGTTCGCAGAAACTCAACCGATTAACATGTGGAATGTCTTTTTGTTCATAATTTTGCGTCAATATTAATAAACTGTCTCAAAAATATGAGTTTTGTAAAAAAAGTGTTTTTGAAAAATTTCATCGAACACCCCTTCATGGCTTATGATCAAAAACTACGAAATTTGAAAACTCCCATAAGTTCGCAGAAACTCAACCGATTAACATGCGGAATGTCTTTTTGATCATAATTTTGCGTCAATATTAATTAATTGACTTAACAAAATGAGTTTTGTGAAAAAAGGGTTTTTGAAAAATTTCATCGAACCCCCCTTCATGGCTTATGATCAAAAACTACGAAATTTGAAAACTCCGATAAGTTCGCAAAAACTCAACCGATTAACATGCGGAATGTCTTTTGTTCATAATTTTGCGTCAATATTAATAAACTGACTCAAAAATATGAGTTATGTAAAAAAAGTGTTTTTGAAAAATTTCATCGAACCCCCCTTCATGGCTTATGATCAAAAACTACGAAATTTGAAAACTCCCATAAGTTCGCAGAAACTCAACCGATTAACATGCGGAATGTCTTTTTGTTCATAATTTTGCGTCAATATTAATAAATTGACTCAACAATATGAGTTTTGTAAAAAAAGTGTTTTTGAAAAATTTCATCGAACCCCCCTTCATGGCTTACGATCAAAAACTACGAAATTTAAAAACTCCGATAAGTTCGCAGAAACTCAACCGATTAACATGCGGAATGTCTTTTTGTTCATAATTTTGCGTCAATATTAATAAACTGACTCAAAAATATGAGTTTTGTAAAAAAAGTGTTTTTGAAAAATTTCATCGAACCCCCCTTCATGGCTTATGATCAAAAACTACGAAATTTGAAAACTCCCATAAGTTCGCAGAAACTCAACCGATTAACATGCGGAATGTCTTTTTGTTCATAATTTTGCGTCAATATTAATAAACTGACTCAAAAATATGAGTTTTGTAAAAAAAGTGTTTTTGAAAAATTTCTTCGAACCCCCCTTCATGGCTTATGATCAAAAACTACGAAATTTGAATACTCCCATAAGTTCGCAGAAACTCAACCGATTAACATGCGGAATGTCTTTTTGCTCATAATTTTGCGTCAATATTAATAAATTGACTAAACAAAATGAGTTTTGTAAAAAAAGTGTTTTTGAAAAATTTCATCGAACCCCCCTTCATGGCTTATGATCAAAAACTACGAAATTTGAAAACTCCCATAAGTTCGCAGAAACTCAACCGATTAACATGCGGAATGTCTTTTTGTTCATAATTTTGCGTCAATATTACTAAATTGACTAAACAAAATGAGTTTTGTAAAAAAAGTGTTTTTGAAAAATTTCATCGAACCCCCCTTCATGGCTTATGATCAAAAACTACGAAATTTGAAAACTCCGATAAGTTCGCAGAAACTCAACCGATTAACTTGCGGAATGTCTTTTTGATCATAATTTTGCGTCAATATTATTAAACTGACTCAAAAATATGAGTTTTGTAAAAAAAGTGTTTTTGAAAAATTTCATCGAACCCCCCTTCATGGCTTATGATCAAAAACTACGAAATTTGAAAACTCCGATAAGTTCGCAGAAACTCAACCGATTAACATGCGGAATGTCTTTTTGTTCATAATTTTGCGTCAATATTAATAAACTGACTCAAAAATATGAGTTTCGTAAAAAAAGTGTTTTTGAAAAATTTCATCGAACCCCCCTTCATGGCTTATGATCAAAAACTACGAAATTTGAAAACTCCGATAAGTTCGCAGAAACTCAACCGATTAACATGCGGAATGTCTTTTTGTTCATAATTTTGCGTCATTATTAATAAACTGACTCAAAAATATGAGTTTTGTAAAAAAAGTGTTTTTGAAAAATTTTATCGAACCCCTCCATGGCTTATGATCAAAAACTACGAAATTTGAAAACTCCGATAAGTTCGCAGAAACTCAACCGATTAACATGCGGAATGTCTTTTTGATTATAATTTTGCGTCAATATTAATAAACTGACTCAAAAATAAGAGTTTTGTAAAAAAAGTGTTTTTGAAAAATTTCATCGAACCCCCCTTCATGGCTTATGATCAAAAACTACGAAATTTGAAAACTCCGATAAGTTCGCAGAAACTCAACCGATTAACATGCGGAATGTCTTTTTGTTCATAATTTTGCGTCAATATTAATAAACTGACTCAAAAATATGAGTTTTGTAAAAAAAGTGTTTTTGAAAAATTTCATCGAACCCCCCTTCATGGCTTATGATCAAAAACTACGAAATTTGAAAACTCCGATAAGTTCGCAGAAACTCAACCGATTAACATGCGGAATGTCTTTTTGTTCATAATTTTGCGTCAATATTAATAAACTGACTCAAAAATATGAGTTTTGTAAAAAAAGTGTTTTTGAAAAATTTCATCGAACCCCCCTTCATGGCTTATGATCAAAAACTACGAAATTTGAAAACTCCGATAAGTTCGCAAAAACTCAACCGATTAACATGCGGAATGTCTTTTCGTTCATAATTTTGCGTCAATATTAATAAACTGACTCAAAAATATGAGTTTTGTAAAAAAAGTGTTTTTGAAAAATTTCATCGAACCCCCCTTCATGGCTTATGATCAAAAACTACGAAATTTGAAAACTCCGATAAGTTCGCAGAAACTCAACCGATTAACATGCGTAATGTCTTTTTGTTCATAATTTTGCGTCAATATTAATAAACTGACTCAAAAATATGAGTTTTGTAAAAAAAGTGTTTTTGAAAAATTTCATCGAACCCCCCTTCATGGCTTATGATCAAAAACTACGAAATTTGAAAACTCCGATAAGTTCGCAGAAACTCAACCGATTAACATGCGGAATGTCTTTTTGTTCATAATTTTGCGTCAATATTAATAAACTGACTCAAAAATATGAGTTTTGTAAAAAAAGTGTTTTTGAAAAATTTCATCGAACCCCCCTTCATGGCTTATGATCAAAAACTACGAAATTTGAAAACTCCGATAAGTTCGCAAAAACTCAACCGATTAACATGCGGAATGTCTTTTCGTTCATAATTTTGCGTCAATATTAATAAACTGACTCAAAAATATGAGTTTTGTAAAAAAAGTGTTTTTGAAAAATTTCATCGAACCCCCCTTCATGGCTTATGATCAAAAACTACGAAATTTGAAAACTCCGATAAGTTCGCAGAAACTCAACCGATTAACATGCGGAATGTCTTTTTGTTCATAATTTTGCGTCAATATTAATAAATTGACTCAACAATATGAGTTTTGTAAAAAAAGTGTTTTTGAAAAATTTCATCGAACCCCCCTTCATGGCTTACGATCAAAAACTACGAAATTTAAAAACTCCGATAAGTTCGCAGAAACTCAACCGATTAACATGCGGAATGTCTTTTTGTTCATAATTTTGCGTCAATATTAATAAACTGACTCAAAAATATGAGTTTTGTAAAAAAAGTATTTTTGAAAAATTTCATCGAACCCCCCTTCATGGCTTACGATCAAAAACTACGAAATTTGAAAACTCCCATAAGTTCGCAGAAACTCAACCGATTAACATGCGGAATGTCTTTTTGTTCATAATTTTGCGTCAATATTAATAAACTGACTCAAAAATATGAGTTTTGTAAAAAAAGTGTTTTTGAAAAATTTCTTCGAACCCCCCTTCATGGCTTATGATCAAAAACTACGAAATTTGAAAACTCCCATAAGTTCGCAGAAACTCAACCGATCAACATGCGGAATGTCTTTTTGATCATAATTTTGCGTCAATATTAATAAATTGACTAAACAAAATGAGTTTTGTAAAAAAAGGGTTTTTGAAAAATTTCATCGAACCCCCCTTCATGGCTTATGATCAAAAACTACGAAATTTGAAAACTCCCATAAGTTCGCAGAAACTCAACCGATTAACATGCGGAATGTCTTTTTGTTCATAATTTTGCGTCAATATTAATAAATTGACTAAACAAAATGAGTTTTGTAAAAAAAGTGTTTTTGAAAAATTTCATCGAACCCCCCTTCATGGCTTATGATCAAAAACTACGAAATTTGAAAACTCCGATAAGTTCGCAGAAATTCAACCGATTAACATGCGGAATGTCTTTTTGATCATAATTTTGCGTCAATATTATTAAACTGACTCAAAAATATGAGTTTTGTAAAAAAAGTGTTTTTGAAAAATTTCATCGAACCCCCCTTCATGGCTTATGATCAAAAACTACGAAATTTGAAAACTCCGATAAGTTCGCAGAAACTCAACCGATTAGCATGCGGAATGTCTTTTTGTTCATAATTTTGCGTCAATATTAATAAACTGACTCAAAAATATGAGTTTCGTAAAAAAAGTGTTTTTGAAAAATTTCATCGAACCCCCCTTCATGGCTTATGATCAAAAACTACGAAATTTGAAAACTCCGATAAGTTCGCAGAAACTCAACCGATTAACATGCGGAATGTCTTTTTGTTCATAATTTTGCGTCAATATTAATAAACTGACTCAAAAATATGAGTTTTGTAAAAAAAGTGTTTTTAAAAAATTTCATCGAACCCCTTCATGGCTTATGATCAAAAACTACGAAATTTGAAAACTCCGATAAGTTCGCAGAAACTCAACCGATTAACATGCGGAATGTCTTTTTGTTCATAATTTTGCGTCAATATTAATAAACTGACTCAAAAATATGAGTTTTGTAAAAAAAGTGTTTTTGAAAAATTTCATCGAACCCCCCTTCATGGCTTATGATCAAAAACTACGAAATTTGAAAACTCCGATAAGTTCGCAGAAACTCAACCGATTAACATGCGGAATGTCTTTTTGTTCATAATTTTGTGTCAATATTAATAAACTGACTCAAAAATATGAGTTTTGTAAAAAAAGTGTTTTTGAAAAATTTCATCGAACCCCCCTTCATGGCTTATGATCAAAAACTACGAAATTTGAAAACTCCGATAAGTTCGCAGAAACTCAACCGATTAGCATGCGGAATGTCTTTTTGTTCATAATTTTGCGTCAATATTAATAAACTGACTCAAAAATATGAGTTTTGTAAAAAAAGTGTTTTTGAAAAATTTCATCGAACCCCCCTTCATGGCTTATGATCAAAAACTACGAAATTTGAAAACTCCCATAAGTTCGCAGAAACTCAACCGATTAACATGCGGAATATTTTTTTGTTCATAATTTTGCGTCAATATTAATAAACTGACTCAAAAATATGAGTTTTGTAAAAAAAGTGTTTTTGAAAAATTTCATCGAACCCCCCTTCATGGCTTATGATCAAAAACTACGAAATTTGAAAACTCCGATAAGTTCGCAGAAACTCAACCGATTAACATGCGGAATGTCTTTTTGTTCATAATTTTGCGTCAATATTAATAAACTGACTCAAAAATATGAGTTTTGTAAAAAAAGTGTTTTTGAAAAATTTCATCGAACCCCCCTTCATGGCTTATGATCAAAAACTACGAAATTTGAAAACTCCCATAAGTTCGCAGAAACTCTACCGATTAACATGCGGAATGTCTTTTTGTTCATAATTTTGCGTCAATATTAATAAACTGACTCAAAAATATGAGTTTTGTAAAAAAAGTGTTTTTGAAAAATTTCATCGAACCCCCCTTCATGGCTTATGATCAAAAACTACGAAATTTGAAAACTCCGATAAGTTCGCAGAAACTCAACCGATTAACATGCGGAATGTCTTTTTGTTCATAATTTTGCGTCAATATTAATAAACTGACTCAAAAATATGAGTTTTGTAAAAAAAGTGTTTTTGAAAAATTTCATCGAACCCCCCTTCATGGCTTATGATCAAAAACTACGAAATTTGAAAACTCCGATAAGTTCGCAGAAACTCAACCGATTAACATGCGGAATGTCTTTTTGATCATAATTTAGCGTCAATATTAATAAACTGACTCAAAAATATGAGTTTTGTAAAAAAAGTGTTTTTGAAAAATTTCATCGAACCCCCCTTCATGGCTTATGATCAAAAACTACGAAATTTGAAAACTCCGATAAGTTCGCAGAAACTCAACCGATTAGCATGCGGAATGTCTTTTTGTTCATAATTTTGCGTCAATATTAATAAACTGACTCAAAAATATGAGTTTCGTAAAAAAAGTGTTTTTGAAAAATTTCATCGAACCCCCCTTCATGGCTTATGATCAAAAACTACGAAATTTGAAAACTCCGATAAGTTCGCAGAAACTCAACCGATTAACATGCGGAATATCTTTTTGATCATAATTTTGCGTCAATATTAATAAACTGACTCAAAAATATGAGTTTTGTAAAAAAAGTGTTTTTGAAAAATTTCATCGAACCCCCCTTCATGGCTTATGATCAAAAACTACGAAATTTGAAAACTCCGATAAGTTCGCAGAAACTCAACCGATTAACATGCGGAATGTCTTTTTGTTCATAATTTTGCGTCAATATTAATAAACTGACTCAAAAATATGAGTTTTGTAAAAAAAGTGTTTTTGAAAAATTTCATCGAACCCCCCTTCATGGCTTATGATCAAAAACTACGAAATTTGAAAACTCCGATAAGTTCGCAGAAACTCAACCGATTAACATGCGGAATGTCTTTTTGTTCATAATTTTGCGTCAATATTAATAAACTGACTCAAAAATATGAGTTTTGTAAAAAAGGTGTTTTTGAAAAATTTCATCGAACCCCCTTCATGGCTTATGATCAAAAACTACGAAATTCGAAAACTCCCATAAGTTCGCAGAAACTCAACCGATTAACATGCGGAATGTCTTTTTGTTCATAATTTTGCGTCAATATTAATAAACTGACTCAAAAATATGAGTTTTGTAAAAAAAGTGTTTTTGAAAAATTTCATCGAACCCCCCTTCATGGCTTATGATCAAAAACTACGAAATTTGAAAACTCCGATAAGTTCGCAGAAACTCAACCGATTAACATGCGGAATGTCTTTTTGATCATAATTTTGCGTCAATATTATTAAACTAACTCAAAAATATGAGTTTTGTAAAAAAAGTGTTTTTGAAAAATTTCATCGAACCCCCCTTCATGGCTTATGATCAAAAACTACGAAATTTGAAAACTCCGATAAGTTCGCAGAAACTCAACCGATTAGCATACGGAATGTCTTTTTGTTCATAATTTTGCGTCAATATTAATAAACTGACTCAAAAATATGAGTTTCGTAAAAAAAGTGTTTTTGAAAAATTTCATCGAACCCCCTTCATGGCTTATGATCAAAAACTACGAAATTTGAAAACTCCGATAAGTTCGCAGAAACTCAACCGATTAACATGCGGAATGTCTTTTTGTTCATAATTTTGCGTCAATATTAATAAACTGACTCAAAAATATGAGTTTTGTAAAAAAAGTGTTTTTGAAAAATTTCATCGAACCCCCCTTCATGGCTTATGATCAAAAACTACGAAATTTGAAAACTCCCATAAGTTCGCAGAAACTCAACCGATTAACATGCGGAATGTCTTTTTGTTCATAATTTTGCGTCAATATTAATAAATTGACTCAACAATATGAGTTTTGTAAAAAAAGTGTTTTTGAAAAATTTCATCGAACCCCCCTTCATGGCTTACGATCAAAAACTACGAAATTTAAAAACTCCGATAAGTTCGCAGAAACTCAACCGATTAACATGCGGAATGTCTTTTTGTTCATAATTTTGCGTCAATATTAATAAACTGACTCAAAAATATGAGTTTTGTAAAAAAAGTGTTTTTGAAAAATTTCATCGAACCCCCCTTCATGGCTTATGATCAAAAACTACGAAATTTGAAAACTCCCATAAGTTCGCAGAAACTCAACCGATTAACATGCGGAATGTCTTTTTGTTCATAATTTTGCGTCAATATTAATAAACGGACTCAAAAATATGAGTTTTGTAAAAAAAGTGTTTTTGAAAAATTTCTTCGAACCCCCCTTCATGGCTTATGATCAAAAACTACGAAATTTGAAAACTCCCATAAGTTCGCAGAAACTCAACCGATTAACATGCGGAATGTCTTTTTGATCATAATTTTGCGTCAATATTAATAAATTGACTAAACAAAATGAGTTTTGTAAAAAAAGTGTTTTTGAAAAATTTTATCGAACCCCCCTTCATGGCTTATGATCAAAAACTACGAAATTTGAAAACTCCCATAAGTTCGCAGAAACTCAACCGATTAACATGCGGAATGTCTTTTTGTTCATAATTTTGCGTCAATATTAATAAATTGACTAAACAAAATGAGTTTTGTAAAAAAAGTGTTTTTGAAAAATTTCATCGAACCCCCCTTCATGGCTTATGATCAAAAACTACGAAATTTGAAAACTCCGATAAGTTCGCAGAAACTCAACCGATTAACATGCGGAATGTCTTTTTGTTCATAATTTTGCGTCAATATTAATAAACTGACTCAAAAATATGAGTTTTGTAAAAAAAGTGTTTTTGAAAAATTTCTTCGAACCCCCCTTCATGGCTTATGATCAAAAACTACGAAATTTGAAAACTCCCATAAGTTCGCAGAAACTCAACCGATTAACATGCGGAATGTCTTTTTGATCATAATTTTGCGTCAATATTAATAAATTGACTAAACAAAATGAGTTTTGTAAAAAAAGTGTTTTTGAAAAATTTCATCGAACCCCCCTTCATGGCTTATGATCAAAAACTACGAAATTTGAAAACTCCCATAAGTTCGCAGAAACTCAACCGATTAACATGCGGAATGTCTTTTTGTTCATAATTTTGCGTCAATATTAATAAATTGACTAAACAAAATGAGTTTTGTAAAAAAAGTGTTTTTGAAAAATTTCATCGAACCCCCCTTCATGGCTTATGATCAAAAACTACGAAATTTGAAAACTCCGATAAGTTCGCAGAAACTCAACCGATTAACATGCGGAATGTCTTTTTGTTCATAATTTTGCGTCAATATTAACAAATTGACTAAACAAAATGAGTTTTGTAAAAAAAGATTTTTTGAAAAATTTCATCGAACCCCCCTTCATGGCTTATGATCAAAAACTACGAAATTTGAAAACTCCCATAAGTTCGCAGAAACTCAACCGATTAACATGCGGAATGTCTTTTTGATCATAATTTTGCGTCAATATTAACAAATTGACTAAACAAAATGAGTTTTGTAAAAAAAGATTTTTTGAAAAATTTCATCGAACCCCCCTTCATGGCTTATGATCAAAAACTACGAAATTTGAAAACTCCCATAAGTTCGCAGAAACTCAACCGATTAACATGCGGAATGTCTTTTTGTTCATAATTTTGCGTCAATATTAATAAATTGACTCAACAATATGAGTTTTGTAAAAAAAGTGTTTTTGAAAAATTTCATCGAACCCCCCTTCATGGCTTACGATCAAAAACTACGAAATTTAAAAACTCCGATAAGTTCGCAGAAACTCAACCGATTAACATGCGGAATGTCTTTTTGTTCATAATTTTGCGTCAATATTAATAAACTGACTCAAAAATATGAGTTTTGTAAAAAAAGTGTTTTTGAAAAATTTCATCGAACCCCCCTTCATGGCTTATGATCAAAAACTACGAAATTTGAAAACTCCCATAAGTTCGCAGAAACTCAACCGATTAACATGCGGAATGTCTTTTTGTTCATAATTTTGCGTCAATATTAATAAATTGACTCAACAATATGAGTTTTGTAAAAAAAGTGTTTTTTAAAAATTACGTCGAACCCCCCTTCATGGCTTACGATCAAAAACTACGAAATTTAAAAACTCCGATAAGTTCGCAGAAACTCAACCGATTAACATGCGGAATGTCTTTTTGTTCATAATTTTGCGTCAATATTAATAAACTGACTCAAAAATATGAGTTTTGTAAAAAAAGTGTTTTTGAAAAATTTCATCGAATTTTGCGTCAATATTAATAAACTGACTCAAAAATATGAGTTTCGTAAAAAAAGTGCTTTTGAAAAATTTCATCGAACCCCTTCATGGCTTATGATCAAAAACTACGAAATTTGAAAACTCCGATAAGTTCGCAGAAACTCAACCGATTAACATGCGGAATGTCTTTTTGATCATAATTTTGCGTCAATATTAATAAACTGACTCAAAAATATGAGTTTTGTAAAAAAAGTGTTTTTGAAAAATTTCATCGAACCCCCCTTCATGGCTTATGATCAAAAACTACGAAATTTGAAAACTCCGATAAGTTCGCAGAAACTCAACCGATTAACATGCGGAATGTCTTTTTGTTCATAATTTTGCGTCAATATTAATAAACTGACTCAAAAATATGAGTTTTGTAAAAAAAGTGTTTTTGAAAAATTTCATCGAACCCCCCTTCATGGCTTATGATCAAAAACTACGAAATTTGAAAACTCCGATAAGTTCGCAGAAACTCAACCGATTAACATGCGGAATGTCTTTTTGTTCATAATTTTGCGTCAATATTAATAAACTGACTCAAAAATATGAGTTTTGTAAAAAAAGTGTTTTTGAAAAATTTCATCGAACCCCCCTTCATGGCTTATGATCAAAAACTACGAAATTTGAAAACTCCGATAAGTTCGCAGAAACTCAACCGATTAACATGCGGAATGTCTTTTTGTTCATAATTTTGCGTCAATATTAATAAACTGACTCAAAAATATGAGTTTTGTAAAAAAAGTGTTTTTGAAAAATTTCATCGAACCCCCCTTCATGGCTTATGATCAAAAACTACGAAATTTGAAAACTCCGATAAGTTCGCAGAAACTCAACCGATTAACATGCGGAATGTCTTTTTGATCATAATTTTGCGTCAATATTAATAAACTGACTCAAAAATATGAGTTTTGTAAAAAAAGTGTTTTTGAAAAATTTCATCGAACCCCCCTTCATGGCTTATGATCAAAAACTACGAAATTTGAAAACTCCGATAAGTTCGCAGAAACTCAACCGATTAACATGCGGAATGTCTTTTTGTTCATAATTTTGCGTCAATATTAATAAACTGACTCAAAAATATGAGTTTTGTAAAAAAAGTGTTTTTGAAAAATTTCATCGAACCCCCCTTCATGGCTTATGATCAAAAACTACGAAATTTGAAAACTCCGATAAGTTCGCAGAAACTCAACCGATTAACATGCGGAATGTCTTTTTGTTCATAATTTTGCGTCAATATTTATAAACTGACTCAAAAATATGAGTTTTGTAAAAAAAGTGTTTTTGAAAAATTTCATCGAACCCCCCTTCATGGCTTATGATCAAAAACTACGAAATTTGAAAACTCCGATAAGTTCGCAGAAACTCAACCGATTAACATGCGGAATGTCTTTTTGATCATAATTTTGCGTCAATATTAATAAACTGACTCAAAAATATGAGTTTTGTAAAAAAAGTGTTTTTGAAAAATTTCATCGAACCCCCCTTCATGGCTTATGATCAAAAACTACGAAATTTGAAAACTCCGATATGTTCGCAGAAACTCAACCGATTAACATGCGGAATGTCTTTTTGTTCATAATTTTGCGTCAATATTAATAATTTGACTCAAAAATATGAGTTTTGTAAAAAAAGTGTTTTTGAAAAATTTCATCGAACCCCCCTTCATGGCTTATGATCAAAAACTACGAAATTTGAAAACTCCGATATGTTCGCAGAAACTCAACCGATTAACATGCGGAATGTCTTTTTGTTCATAATTTTGCGTCAATATTAATAAATTGATTCAACAATATGAGTTTTGTAAAAAAGTGTTTTTGAAAAATTTCATCGAACCCCCCTTCATGGCTTATGATCAAAAACTACGAAATTTGAAAACTCCGATAAGTTCGCAGAAACTCAACCGATTAACATGCGGAATGTCTTTTTGTTCATAATTTTGCGTCAATAATAATAAACTGACTCAAAAATATGAGTTTTGTAAAAAAAGTGTTTTTGAAAAATTTCATCGAACCCCCCTTCATGGCTTATGATCAAAAACTACGAAATTTGAAAACTCCCATAAGTTCGCAGAAACTCAACCGATTAACATGCGGAATGTCTTTTTGTTCATAATTTTGCGTCAATATTAATAAACTGACTCAAAAATATGAGTTTTGTAAAAAAAGTGTTTTTGAAAAATTTCATCGAGCTTCATGGCTTATGATCAAAAACTACGAAATTTGAAAACTCCGATAAGTTCGCAGAAACTCAACCGATTAACATGCGGAATGTCTTTTTGTTCATAATTTTGCGTCAATATTAATTAACTGACTCAAAAATATGAGTTTCGTAAAAAAAGTGTTTTTGAAAAATTTCATCGAGCTTCATGGCTTATGATCAAAAACTACGAAATTTGAAAACTCCGATAAGTTCGCAGAAACTCAACCGATTAACATGCGGAATGTCTTTTTGTTCATAATTTTGCGTCAATATTAATTAACTGACTCAAAAATATGAGTTTTGTAAAAAAAGTGTTTTTGAAAAATTTCATCGAACCCCCCTTTATGGCTTATGATCAAAAACTACGAAATTTGAAAACTCCCATAAGTTCGCAGAAACTCAACCGATTAACATGCGGAATGTCTTTTTGTTCATAATTTTGCGTCAATATTAATAAATTGACTAAACAAAATGAGTTTTGTAAAAAAAGTGTTTTTGAAAAATCTCATCGAACCCCCCTTCATGGCTTATGATCAAAAACTACGAAATTTGAAAACTCCCATAAGTTCGCAGAAACTCAACCGATTAACATGCGGAATGTCTTTTTGTTCATAATTTTGAGTCAATATTAATAAACTGACTCAAAAACATGAGTTTTGTAAAAAAAGTGTTTTTGAAAAATTTCATCGAACCCCCTTCATGGCTTGTGATCAAAAACTACGAAATTTGAAAACTCCGATAAATTCGCAGAAACTCAACCGATTAACATGCGGAATGTCTTTTTGTTCATAATTTTGCGTCAATAATACTGAACTGACTCAAAAATATGAGTTTTGTAAAAAAAGTGTTTTTGAAAAATTTCATCGAACCCCCCTTCATGGCTTATGATCAAAAACTACGAAATTTGAAAACTCCCATAAGTTCGCAGAAACTCAACCGATTAACATGCGGAATGTCTTTTTGTTCATAATTTTGCGTCAATATTAATAAACTGACTCAAAAATTTGAGTTTTGTAACAAAAGTGTTTTTGAAAAATTTCATCGAACCCCCCTTCATGGCTTATGATCCAAAACTACGAAATTTTAAAACTCCCATAAGTTCGCAGAAACTCAACCGATTAACATGCGGAATGTCTTTTTGTTCATAATTTTGCGTCAATATTAATAAATTGACTAAACAAAATGAGTTTTGTAAAAAAAGTGTTTTTGAAAAATTTCATCGAACCCCCCTTCATGGCTTATGATCAAAAACTACGAAATTTGAAAACTCCCATAAGTTCGCAGAAACTCTACCGATTAACATGCGGAATGTCTTTTTGTTCATAATTTTGAGTCAATATTAATAAACTGACTCAAAAATATGAGTTTTGTAAAAAAAGTGTTTTTGAAAAATTTCATCGAACCCCCCTTCATGGCTTGTGATCAAAAACTGCGAAATTTTAAAATATCCGATAAATTTGCAGAAACTCAACCGATTAACATGCGGAATGTCTTTTTGTTCATAATTTTGCGTCAATATTAATAAACTGACTCAAAAATATGAGTTTTGTAAAAAAAGTGTTTTTGAAAAATTTCATCGAACCCCCCTTCATGGCTTATGATCAAAAACTACGAAATTTGAAAACTCCCATAAGTTCGCAGAAACTCAACCGATTAACATGCGGAATGTCTTTTTGTTCATAATTTTGCGTCAATATTAATAAACAGACTCAAAAATATGAGTTTTGTAAAAAAAGTGTTTTTGAAAAATTTCATCGAACCCCCTTCATGGCTTGTGATCAAAATCTACGAAATTTGAAAACTCCGATAAATTCGCAGAAACTCAACCGATTAGCATGCGGAATGTCTTTTTGTTCATAATTTTGCGTCAATATTAATAAACTGACTCAAAAATATGAGTTTTGTAAAAAAAGTGTTTTTGAAAAATTTCATCGAACCCCCCTTCATGTCCTATGATCAAAAACTACGAAATTTGAAAACTCCGATAAGTTCGCAGAAACTCAACCGATTAACATGCGGAATGTCTTTTTGTTCATAATTTTGCGTCAATATTAATAAATTGTCTAAACAAAATGAGTTTTGTAAAAAAAGTGTTTTTGAAAAATTTCATCGAACCCCCCTTCATGGCTAATGATCAAAAACTACGAAATTTGAAAACTCCCATAAGTTCGCAGAAACTCAAGCGATTTACATGCGGAATGTCTTTTTGATCATAATTTTGAGTCAATATTAATAAACTGACTCAAAAATTTGAGTTATGTAAAAAAAGTGTTTTTGAAAAATTTCATCGAACCCCCCTTCATGGCTTATGATCAAAAACTACGAAATTTGAAAACTCCGATAAGTTCGCAGAAACTCAACCGATTAACATGCGGAATGTCTTTTTGTTCATAATTTTGCGTCAATATTAATAAACTGACTCAAAAATATGAGTTTTGTAAAAAAAGTGTTTTTGAAAAATTTCATCGAACCCCCCTTCATGGCTTATGATCAAAAACTTCGAAATTTGAAAACTCCGATAAGTTCGCAGAAACTCAACCGATTAACATGCGGAATGTCTTTTTGTTCATAATTTTGCGTCAATATTAATAAATTGACTAAACAAAATGAGTTTTGTAAAATAAGATTTTTTGAAAAATTTCATCGAACCCCCCTTCATGGCTTATGATCAAAAACTACGAAATTTGAAAACTCCCATAAGTTCGCAGAAACTCAACCGATTAACATGCGGAATGTCTTTTTGTTCATTATTTTGCGTCAATATTAATAAATTGACTAAACAAAATGAGTTTTGTAAAAAAAGTGTTTTTGAAAAATTTCATCGAACCCCCCTTCATGGCTTATGATCAAAAACTACGAAATTTGAAAACTCCCATAAGTTCGCAGAAACTCAACCGATTAACATGCGGAATGTCTTTTTTGTTCATAATTTTGCGTCAATATTAATAAACTGACTCAAAAATATGAGTTTTGTAAAAAAAGTGTTTTTGAAAAATTTCATCGAACCCCCCTTCATGGCTTATGATCAAAAACTACGAAATTTAAAAAAATTCCATAAGTTCGCAGAAACTCAACCGATTAACATGCGGAATGTCTTTTTGCTCATAATTTTGCGTCAATATTAATAAATTGACTAAACAATATGAGTTTTGTAAAAAAAGTGTTTTTGAAAAATTTCATCGAACCCCCCTTCATGGCTTATGATCAAAAACTACGAAATTTGAAAACTCCCATAAGTTCGCAGAAACTCAACCGATTAACATGCGGAATGTCTTTTTGTTCATAATTTTGCGTCAATATTAATAAACTGACTCAAAAATATGAGTTTTGTAAAAAAAGTGTTTTTGAACTATTTCATCGAACCCCCCTTCATGGCTTAAGATCAAAAACTACGAAATTTGAGAACTCCGATAAGTTCGCAGAAACTCAACCGATTAACATGCGGAATGTCTTTTTGATCATAATTTTGCGTCAATATTAATAAACTGACTCAAAAATATGAGTTTTGTAAAAAAAGTGTTTTTGAACTATTTCATCGAACCCCCCTTCATGGCTTATGATCAAAAACTACGAAATTTGAAAGCTCCCATAAGTTCGCAGAAACTCAACCGATTAACATGCGGAATGTCTTTTTGTTCATAATTTTGCGTCAATATTAATAAATTGACTAAACAAAATGAGTTTTGTAAAAAAAGTGTTTTTGAAAAATTTCATCGAACCCCCCTTCATGGCTTATGATCAAAAACTAGGAAATTTGAAAACTCCGATATGTTCGCAGAAACTCAACCGATTAACATGCGGAATGTCTTTTTGTTCATAATTTTGCGTCAATATTAATAAACTGACTCAAAAATATGAGTTTTGTAAAAAAAGTGTTTTTGAAAAATTTCATCGAACCCCCCTTCATTGCTTATGATCAAAAACTACGAAATTTGAAAACTCCGATATGTTCGCAGAAACTCAACCGATTAACATGCGGAATGTCTTTTTGTTCATAATTTTGCGTCAATATTAATAAATTGATTCAACAATATGAGTTTTGTAAAAAAGTGTTTTTGATAAATTTCATCGAACCCCCCTTCATGGCATATGATCAAAAACTACGAAATTTGAAAACTCCGATAAGTTCGCAGAAACTCAACCGATTAACATGCGGAATGTCTTTTTGATCATAATTTGCGTCAATATTAACAAATTGACTAAACAAAATGAGTTTTGTAAAAAAAGATTTTTTGAAAAATTTCATCGAACCCCCCTTCATGGCTTGTGATCAAAAACTACGAAATTTGAAAACTCCGATAAATTCGCAGAAACTCAACCGATTAACATGCGGAATGTCTTTTTGTTCATAATTTTGCGTCAATAATACTAAACTGACTCAAAAATATGAGTTTTGTAAAAAAAGTGTTTTTGAAAAATTTCATCGAACCCCCCTTCATGGCTTATGATCAAAAACTACGAAATTTGAAAACTCCCATAAGTTCGCAGAAACTCAACCGATTAACATGCGGAATGTCTTTTTGTTCATAATTTTGCGTCAATATTAATATACTGACTCAAAAATTTGAGTTTTGTAACAAAAGTGTTTTTGAAAAATTTCATCGAACCCCCCTTCATGGCTTATGATCCAAAACTACGAAATTTTAAAACTCCCATAAGTTCGCAGAAACTCAACCGATTAACATGCGGAAAGTCTTTTTGTTCATAATTTTGCGTCAATATTAATAAATTGACTAAACAAAATGAGTTTTGTAAAAAAAGTGTTTTTGAAAAATTTCATCGAACCCCCCTTCATGGCTTATGATCAAAAACTACGAAATTTGAAAACTCCCATAAGTTCGCAGAAACTCTACCGATTAACATGCGGAATGTCTTTTTGTTCATAATTTTGAGTCAATATTAATAAACTGACTCAAAAATATGAGTTTTGTAAAAAAAGTGTTTTTGAAAAATTTCATCGAACCCCCCTTCATGGCTTATGATCCAAAACTACGAAATTTTAAAACTCCCATAAGTTCGCAGAAACTCAACCGATTAACATGCGGAATGTCTTTTTGTTCATAATTTTGAGTCAATATTAATAAATTGATTCAACAATATGAGTTTTGTAAAAAAGTGTTTTTGATAAATTTCATCGAACCCCCCTTCATGGCTTATGATCCAAAACTACGAAATTTTAAAACTCCCATAAGTTCGCAGAAACTCAACCGATTAACATGCGGAAAGTCTTTTTGTTCATAATTTTGCGTCAATATTAATAAATTGACTAAACAAAATGAGTTTTGTAAAAAAAGTGTTTTTGAAAAATTTCATCGAACCCCCCTTCATGGCTTATGATCAAAAACTACGAAATTTTAAAACTCCCATAAGTTCGCAGAAACTCAACCGATTAACATGCGGAATGTCTTTTTGTTCATAATTTTGCGTCAATATTAATAAACTGACTCAAAAATATGAGTTTTGTAAAAAAAGTGTTTTTGAAAAATTTCATCGAACCCCCCTTCATGTCCTATGATCAAAAACTACGAAATTTGAAAACTCCGATAAGTTCGCAGAAACTCAACCGATTAACATGCGGAATGTCTTTTTGTTCATAATTTTGCGTCAATATTAATAAATTGTCTAAACAAAATGAGTTTTGTAAAAAAAGTGTTTTTGAAAAATTTCATCGAACCCCCCCTTCATAGCTAATGATCAAAAACTACGAAATTTGAAAACTCCCATAAGTTCGCAGAAACTCAAGCGATTTACATGCGGAATGTCTTTTTGATCATAATTTTGAGTCAATATTAATAAACTGACTCAAAAATATGAGTTTTGTAAAAAAAGTGTTTTTGAAAAATTTCATCGAACCCCCCTTCATGGCTTATGATCAAAAACTTCGAAATTTGAAAACTCCGATAAGTTCGCAGAAACTCAACCGATTAACATGCGGAATGTCTTTTTGTTCATAATTTTGCGTCAATATTAATAAATTGACTAAACAAAATGAGTTTTGTAAAATAAGATTTTTTGAAAAATTTCATCGAACCCCCCTTCATGGCTTATGATCAAAAACTACGAAATTTGAAAACTCCCATAAGTTCGCAGAAACTCAACCGATTAACATGCGGAATGTCTTTTTGTTCATAATTTTGCGTCAATATTAATAAATTGACTAAACAAAATGAGTTTTGTAAAAAAAGTGTTTTTGAAAAATTTCATCGAACCCCCCTTCATGGCTTATGATCAAAAACTACGAAATTTGAAAACTCCCATAAGTTCGCAGAAACTCAACCGATTAACATGCGGAATGTCTTTTTTGTTCATAATTTTGCGTCAATATTAATAAACTGACTCAAAAATATGAGTTTTGTAAAAAAAGTGTTTTTGAAAAATTTCATCGAACCCCCCTTCATGGCTTATGATCAAAAACTACGAAATTTAAAAAAATTCCATAAGTTCGCAGAAACTCAACCGATTAACATGCGGAATGTCTTTTTGCTCATAATTTTGCGTCAATATTAATAAATTGACTAAACAATATGAGTTTTGTTAAAAAAAGTGTTTTTGAAAAATTTCATCGAACCCCCCTTCATGGCTTATGATCAAAAACTACGAAATTTGAAAACTCCCATAAGTTCGCAGAAACTCAACCGATTAACATGCGGAATGTCTTTTTGTTCATAATTTTGCGTCAATATTAATAAACTGACTCAAAAATATGAGTTTTGTAAAAAAAGTGTTTTTGAACTATTTCATCGAACCCCCCTTCATGGCTTAAGCATAGTACTCAAACTCAAAAAAAGGCCTGGCGTAAGCCCAAACTCCATATAAAAAAAAATGCTGGCGTAAGGGGAAGAAGAAGAACTTGACATTTAGCTACGCTCGGGTGTCCGCAGACTCAATAAAATAACAGAGCTGTTAAGTAAAGTAACAGAATGGGCAGCACTGTTTGTGACAGTTGACTGGCCCAGCGAAACATCGAACTGTTTAGAGTTTCGCTGGGTATACTGGAGATAAATGTCTGGCACACAAGTGAAAACGATAAAGAGTATTTGAATATGGTCAATAACGACGACAATATTGGTAGATTATAACCAAGAATGAACTCTTAAATTGTTTTTATAGACATAAATTAAATAATTTTGTATATTTTCATTAATATAGAGGGAGAAACCACGTAAGAAGTTCAAAAGCGATGGGTGCACCCAATACGCGCTGTGCTTGTGTGCCATATCATATTTCTCCTCTATTAACTATAATTGACATTTTCATTGCTTATTCTCTCCTCTTTTTATCCAAATTAGTTTTGCATGTTCATATTTAAAATAAACAGCTTTTAACGCATAGAGTTACCACGCAACTTTTTGTTATTTTTCCGTGTTGCATTGGCAACACTGGGTCGACAGCAAAATATTGAGCACTTTACGCCGCGTAAAATTTATTTAGCTTGAGTACTAAGCTTTAAGATCAAAAACTACGAAATTTGAAAACTCCGATAAGTTCGCAGAAACTCAACCGATTAACATGCGGAATGTCTTTTTGATCATAATTTTGCGTCAATATTAATAAACTGACTCAAAAATATGAGTTTTGTAAAAAAAGTGTTTTTGAACTATTTCATCGAACCCCCCTTCATGGCTTATGATCAAAAACTACGAAATTTGAAAACTCCCATAAGTTCGCAGAAACTCAACCGATTAACATGCGGAATGTCTTTTTGTTCATAATTTTGCGTCAATATTAATAAATTGACTAAACAAAATGAGTTTTGTAAAAAAAGTGTTTTTGAAAAATTTCATCGAACCCCCCTTCATGGCTTATGATCAAAAACTACGAAATTTGAAAACTCCGATTTGTTCGCAGAAACTCAACCGATTAACATGCGGAATGTCTTTTTGTTCATAATTTTGCGTCAATATTAATAAACTGACTCAAAAATATGAGTTTTGTAAAAAAAGTGTTTTTGAAAAATTTCATCGAACCCCCCTTCATTGCTTATGATCAAAAACTACGAAATTTGAAAACTCCGATATGTTCGCAGAAACTCAACCGATTAACATGCGGAATGTCTTTTTGTTCATAATTTTGCGTCAATATTAATAAATTGATTCAACAATATGAGTTTTGTAAAAAAGTGTTTTTGATAAATTTCATCGAACCCCCCTTCATGGCATATGATCAAAAACTACGAAATTTGAAAACTCCGATAAGTTCGCAGAAACTCAACCGATTAACATGCGGAATGTCTTTTTGATCATAATTTGCGTCAATATTAACAAATTGACTAAACAAAATGAGTTTTGTAAAAAAAGATTTTTTGAAAAATTTCATCGAACCCCCCTTCATGGCTTATGATCAAAAACTACGAAATTTGAAAGCTCCCATAAGTTCGCAGAAACTCAACCGATTAACATGCGGAATGTCTTTTTGTTCATAATTTTGCGTCAATATTAATAAATTGACTAAACAAAATGAGTTTTGTAAAAAAAGTGTTTTTGAAAAATTTCATCGAACCCCCCTTCATGGCTTATGATCAAAAACTACGAAATTTGAAAACTCCCATAAGTTCGCAGAAACTCAACCGATTAACATGCGGAATGTCTTTTTTGTTCATAATTTTGCGTCAATATTAATAAACTGACTCAAAAATATGAGTTTTGAAAAAAAAGTGTTTTTGAAAAATTTCATCGAACCCCCCTTCATGGCTTATGATCAAAAACTACGAAATTTGAAAACTCCCATAAGTTCGCAGAAACTCAACCGATTAACATGCGGAATGTCTTTTTGCTCATAATTTTGCGTCAATATTAATAAATTGACTAAACAATATGAGTTTTGTAAAAAAAGTGTTTTTGAAAAATTTCATCGAACCCCCCTTCATGGCTTATGATCAAAAACTACGAAATTTGAAAACTCCGATAAGTTCGCAGAAACTCAACCGATTAACATGCGGAATGTCTCTTTGTTCATAATTTTGCGTCAATATTAATAAACTGACTCAAAAATATGAGTTTTGTAAAAAAAGTGTTTTTGAAAAATTTCATCGAACCCCCCTTCATGGCTTATGATCAAAAACTACGAAATTTGAAAACTCCGATAAGTTCGCAGAAACTCAACCGATTAACATGCGGAATGTCTTTTTGTTCATAATTTTGCGCCAATATTAATAAACTGACTCAAAAATATGAGTTTTGTAAAAAAAGTGTTTTTGAAAAATTTCATCGAACCCCCCTTCATGGCTTATGATCAAAAACTACGAAATTTGAAAACTCCCATAAGTTCGCAGAAACTCAACCGATTAACATGCGGAATGTTTTTTTTGTTCATAATTTTGCGTCAATATTAATAAATTGACTCAACAATATGAGTTTTGTAAAAAAAGTGTTTTTGAAAAATTTCATCGAACCCCCCTTCATGGCTTATGATCAAAAACTACGAAATTTGAAAACTCCGATAGGTTCGCAGAAACTCAACCGATTAACATGCGGAATGTCTTTTTGTTCATAATTTTGCGTCAATATTAATAAATTGACTCAACAATACGAGTTTTGTAAAAAAAGTGTTTTTGAAAAATTTCATCGAACCCCCCTTCATGGCTTATGATCAAAAACTACGAAATTTGAAAACTCCGATAAGTTCGCAGAAACTCAACCGATTAACATGCGGAAAGTCTTTTTTTTCAAAATTTTGCGTCAATATTAATAAACTGACTCAAAAATATGAGTTTTGTAAAAAAGTGTTTTTGAAAAATTTCATCGAACCCCCCTTCATGGCTTATGATCAAAAACTACGAAATTTGAAAACTCCGATAAGTTCGCAGAAACTCAACCGATTAACATGCGGAAAGTCTTTTTGTTCAAAATTTTGCGTCAATATTAATAAACTGACTCAAAAATATGAGTTTAGTAAAAAAAGTGTTTTTGAAAAATTTCATCGAACCCCCCTTCATGGCTTATGATCAAAAACTACGAAATTTGAAAACTCCGATAAGTTCGCAGAAACTCAACCGATTAACATGCGGAAAGTCTTTTTTTTTCAAAATTTTGCGTCAATATTAATAAACTGACTCAAAAATATGAATTTTGTAAAAAAGTGTTTTTAAAAAATTTCATCGAACCCCCCTTCATGGCTTATGATCAAAAACTACGAAATTTGAAAACTCCGATAAGTTCGCAGAAACTCAACCGATTAACATGCGGAAAGTCTTTTTGTTCAAAATTTTGCGTCAATATTAATAAACTGACTCAAAAATATGAGTTTTGTAAAAAAAGTGTTTTTGAAAAATTTCATCGAACCCCCCCCCCCCCCCCCTTCATGGCTTATGATCAAAAACTACGAAATTTGAAAACTCCCATAAGTTCGCAGAAACTCAACCGATTAACATGCGGAATGTCTTTTTGTTCATAATTTTGCGTCAATATTAATAAACTAACTCAACAATATGAGTTTTGTAAAAAAAGTGTTTTTGAAAAATTTCATCGAACCCCCCTTCATGGCTTATGATCAAAAACTACGAAATTTGAAAACTCCGATAAGTTCGCAGAAACTCAACCGATTTAAATGCGGAATGTCTTTTTGTTCATAATTTTGCGTCAATATTAATAAACTGACTCAAAAATATGAGTTTTGTAAAAAAAGTGTTTTTGAAAAATTTCTCCAAACCCCCCCCCCCCCCCCCCCCCCCACCCCCCCTTCATGGCTTATGATCAAAAACTACGAAATTTGAAAACTCCCATAAGTTCGCAGAAACTCAACCGATTAACATGCGGAATGTCTTTTTGTTCATAATTTTGCGTCAATATTAATAAACTAACTCAACAATATGAGTTTTGTAAAAAAAGTGTATTTGAAAAATTTCATCGAACCCGCCTTCATGGCTTGTGATCAAAAACTGCGAAATTTTAAAATATCCGATAAATTTGCAGAAACTCAACCGATTAACATGCGGAATGTCTTTTTGTTCATAATTTTGCGTCAATATTAATAAACTGACTCAAAAATATGAGTTTTGTAAAAAAAGTGTTTTTGAAAAATTTCATCGAACCCCCCTTCATGGCTTATGATCAAAAACTACGAAATTTGAAAACTCCCATAAGTTCGCAGAAACTCAACCGATTAACATGCGGAATGTCTTTTTGTTCATAATTTTGCGTCAATATTAATAAACTGACTCAAAAATATGAGTTTTGTAAAAAAAGTGTTTTTGAAAAATTTCATCGAACCCCCTTCATGGCTTGTGATCAAAAACTACGAAATTTGAAAACTCCGATAAATTCGCAGAAACTCAACCGATTAGCATGCGGAATGTCTTTTTGTTCATAATTTTGCGTCAATATTAATAAACTGACTCAAAAATATGAGTTTTGTAAAAAAAGTGTTTTGAAAAATTTCATCGAACCCCCCTTCATGTCCTATGATCAAAAACTACGAAATTTGAAAACTCCGATAAGTTCGCAGAAACTCAACGATTAACATGCGGAATGTCTTTTGTTCATAATTTTGCGTCAATATTAATAAATTGTCTAAACAAAATGAGTTTTGTAAAAAAAGTGTTTTTGAAAAATTTCATCGAACCCCCCTTCATGGCTAATGATCAAAAACTACGAAATTTGAAAACTCCCATAAGTTCGCAGAAACTCAAGCGATTTACATGCGGAATGTCTTTTTGATCATAATTTTGAGTCAATATTAATAAACTGACTCAAAAATTTGAGTTATGTAAAAAAAGTGTTTTTGAAAAATTTCATCGAACCCCCCTTCATGGCTTATGATCAAAAACTACGAAATTTGAAAACTCCGATAAGTTCGCAGAAACTCAACCGATTTAAATGCGGAATGTCTTTTTGTTCATAATTTTGCGTCAATATTAATAAACTGACTCAAAAATATGAGTTTTGTAAAAAAAGTGTTTTGAAAAATTTCATCGAACCCCCCTTCATGGCTTATGATCAAAAACTTCGAAATTTGAAAACTCCGATAAGTTCGCAGAAACTCAACCGATTAACATGCGGAATGTCTTTTTGTTCATAATTTTGCGTCAATATTAATAAATTGACTAAACAAAATGAGTTTTGTAAAAAAAGT
>CAWUOW010000316.1:0-98691 GCA_963924055.1 Drosophila limbata
ATAATCTAATAGATGCATTGCAACTTTTGGGCGTGAGCGGAATCCAATGTAATGTTACTGTGCTGGGAACTGAATACAGTTTAAAGGGTCAGCTTTCATGGAGATATTGTAGAATATACAACTCTGCACATTTCAGCAGATTTTCCACAATCAACAACTCTAAATTGATCACAAGATGTGCTGCATATATAGACATTTTTGAAAGAAGTTCAGATGTCAAGAAAATTTTCATTTTGAAAGAAGTTCAGATGTCAAGAAAATGTTCATATTGCAGTCCTCTCAGGCAAATCGATATCTGGTTGCGATAGTAAAGTCGGATCATAACACATAAGCGGAATTTTGCGGTTTATCGAAGTATTTCAGTAGAAGTGGGTGTGCTTTTACACTAGAACATCGGATTTTCCCATGAGTTAGATGGGGAGGGGGTAGGAACATGGTCAAATAAAAAAACAAAAAAATATTTATAAATTCTACTTTAGTCTTATTAGCAATCTTGCACAGTTTGAAAAATTATCCTTAATATTGAAGTTTTTAAATAAATAAATGTATTTTTCAATGAGTCGTGGATAAAGGGAATAGGGGGTCTAACTGAAAAGTCGAAAAAATTATAAATTTTACTTTAGCCTAACTAAGATGCATGCTAAATTTCTAGTCTCTAGCTTTACATTTCGATTTTTTTAAATATATTACACTTTTTTCTCATAGTCGGATGGGGAGGTGGACGTGAAGGCGTGGTCCAAATTAAAAAAAAATCAAATAGTGGTGTAGTCGAAGCCAGCTAATTTGTAGTTCTATTATTTGTAGAAATTAAGAATTTAGGCACACGAATGCCAGCAAGCAAAATATAAAAAATAAAAGTAAAGAAACCCCCAGAAATAAGCTTAAAAAAATTAAAAGACAGAATCATTTTTTAAACTTTTTCGTAACAATAATAAAAAAAAAAAAAAATGTAACAACAAAATATAAACTCAAAAGGAGTTTAGCACACAGAAAAGAAAAAAGCAGCGAAATATTATATTAAGAATAACAAGAACAAATCGCAAAAATATTCCATTAACCAACCTACATAATTCTCGTTCGCTCTGTTGAAAAATCACCAGCAAACTTTCTTCCTCCAACCAGCAACTCCCAAACTTTTCGCAAGCTATCTCCGAGCTAATCGAAGCATTTTCCGAGTTAAGTAAGCCGGACAACAATACCAAGAACACCCATCCCCCAACTACATCTGGTTGTACTCTGATCAGAGAATCCATTGAAAATACTGTAGAAAGGTATCTCAGGAAGATACTCCAAGAAAAAGGCGACCAAATACTACAATCAAATGGCGACTTTAGGGTTATGACCGACCAGGCTATAGCACCAGAATATGCAGGAGGACTTAGCGAGCTAGATAGACTCCCAGACGTAGTGAGAATTTTAAAAGAATATTCTGGCAATCGAGCCGAGCTCACCTCATAGCGCAAAGGCGTAGACAGGGTGTTTGAAGCCTACTCCACTCATTAGGGAACCCCGAAACACTACGGGATCTTACTGGTAGACCGGAGTAAGATAGTAGGGGAAGCAAATGCCGTGCTAGAGGCATATAACACCATACTGAATTGGAAAAGGATGGAGCAGTGCCTTACGGATCATTTTGCAGACCGCAGAGATCTTAAGACACTAGAGTACCAATTGTACACCCTCAGGCAAATCCATTGACGAATTCTATCATTTGGTTTATTATCATTTGTCTCTAATACTGAATCAAATCAAGAACCATGATTCATCGTCAGAAACATTGAAGGCCCTTACGAAGATCTACAGGGACAAGGCCTTGGATACTTTCATAAGAGGTGTCGATTAGGATTTGCCTAGATTGCTAGCTATTAAAGAATAAATTGATTTGAAACATGCTCTTCATTTGTGCCGACTAATCGAAAATCAATCTATCAGAAATGCAGTGAATCCTACCAAAGTTCCTCTTCTACCACCAAGGAATAACCAGCCAAGACAAAATTTCCAACAGCCACAACAGTTTTTCAGCGCACCGCCAAGACCATCAGCACCTAAACAACCACCGCCTCCACAACGAAAGGAGATTGACCCGTCTATCAGAACAAGAAACATTAATTACATGAACAGACCAGACAACAGTTTGCTGGGAAACGACCACTGTCTTCAAGGACAGATCAGATTCTAAACAAATTCTAAAGACAATTGCATATAAATACTGGAGAAAAGTTAGTGAAGCTAGCGCTTATGCTGAAGCATATGCTAGTGCCGACACTGACGCTTATACACAATACATGGGCGAACAAAACTACTTCAATGCAATGGAAGAACAAGGCATTTCTGAGCTTTCATTTGAAACTGACTCTTTACCGAACGATGACACCCCAATTGAGACGACGGTTATGGCCGAACTCTATTTCTTAGACTAAATTGTTAAAATACGAGCCGAACACGTGACAGAAAACCATTAAAAAACGATAGATAAAAATAAGTCCAAGTAAAAGTTTTAAAATCCAGAGCAGCAGAAGACATAAAAATTCCACTGAGAAAGATCCTAATAGCATTCGGTACTCCAAAAATTTTAGTCATTGAAAACGAAAGGGCTTTGAACTCGTCCACAATAAAATTTCTTTTACAAGACCAACTAGGTATACAAATTTTCACTACACCTCTCTTCAGTTCATCTAGCAACGGACAGATCGAAAGGGTTCACCCTACTCTATCAGAAATAATGACCTGACTTAGAAAAGACAACAGCGAGATGCGATTCACCAATATCCTCTTCAAAGCAGTCCAGGAATATAATTCGTCCATACACTCCGTGATAGGGAAAAAGCTAAGAGACAACAATTCATAATGACCCAGAAAAATTAGAAGAAAATAGAAAAAAAAATTGTTAAACAAAATAAAAGGAAAACAAAAAACTGACCTAGATTATCACAACAAAAAACGAAACAAATAACTACGAGCAAGGGGAAACAGTCTATGTCAAAATCGACAAAAGACTGGGTTCAAACTTTACACCCCGCTACAACAAAGAAATCGTAGCAAAGAATAGGAATTCAACTATCAAAACACAGTCTGGGAAAATAGTACACAAGAATAATATTAAAACTTAATTTACAGGATTTTTTGCCAATATGCTTGGGGATAACAACTGTTCTCGACTATTCAAACCCACAAGTCATCTCAATCGACACTGGACTAGCAGCTAAGCAAGAGGGTACGTTCAAAATAATTCACCTATTTGGTCTGAAAAAATATGCCGCTATCTACTCATCATTGGAAAACTCATTACAAGACCTCAACCTATCTCATCCTCTATACCCATACCTTTCCTTCGAACTCTCACAAATTAAAAACGATTTGAAAAGACTCAAACCCACAACTAAAAGCAAAAGAGCAATCGAAGCCATAGATACGGCGTAGAAATGGTTAGCAGGATTTCCAGACCACCACGATCACGAGGTTATAATAAATAAAATAAATGAGCAACTAGAGAACAACAACAAACAATTAATTATAAACCGATTAATTAACGAAAAAAATCAATCAACTTAACAATGTATAACCAACGCAATCCTAAAAGTAACATTAAGTTCAGAAGAAATTGTCAATCAAAAAGCAAATATTCTAAAATACAAAATACAATTAATAAAAGAAGAGATAACATAATACCCCGAGTGTCGCAAGAATAGCATTGTCGCTGGTGCTGAGTCGGCTTGCAGGCTATGATTTTGTAGCTCATGCTACCGCGATATTTTAGCTTGCCTTATGACAATTTATGTATTGTAGTTTCAGTTTGATTTTGTTAAAGTAACAGCACGCTGCTGATAATAAAATTGCACCGGCATTGCCGTAAATAAACACCTATATTATTATTGAGTCTCTAGGCCAATAATAGGTAGCGAGTCTACCCATCGTAATCTCCAATTGAGAACACATTAGCTGGAAGCCTATTGAAACTAGATAAGGAACACCACCAGAGCGCTGGTTAGCAGCCTGTTAAACCTGGATATTGGATCAACGTTGGAACTCCGTCGTTGAGGGTTGACGAACTTTATAATTTATATGTAACAAGAGAGAGTTAAAAACTAGTACATATCTTATGTTAATTAACATGGAAAGAGAGAGAGTTACAACTCTCACAGCATAGTTGTACAGTTGTAAGTGAAATGAAGTGAAACAGTTCTGCACAAAATGTTGATCGTGACTAACCATGACTTCGGGCATCAACACCAACAATTAGTCCCGATAATTGTAGAACACTTAAAGTATACACTTTTAAATGACATAAAATACGGAAATTTGCTAGAATGTAAGAACGAGCTATATGCCGTAAAAGAAAATTGCGAAAACCATAATTATAGGACAATATGTGATAGTGAAAAACTACTAGACCTAAGGAACGACACCTGCCGCTACGCACTGCTTAACCTAAAGAAACCAGAATGCACCAGAATAAATAACCAACACGTTCTGGACTTCGAGGAGATACTAGCAGGTACACTTATACTGAATGGATTCAACGGTTTCGTCACGCTAGACATCAACGAATTAAACATAAAAAATACCCAGACACTGGAGAAACTCGGAGCCAAAGAAACCATACAGGCCACTCTCAGCTACACTTCGCTCAGCATCCTATTAATACTAATAGTAGGATAAGCCATCGAGCTCATCAGAAAGAAGCTGATTCTTCTGCATCAGAATAATAAGAAAAGAGCAGGTGACGACAACACGCCAAACAAAAAAAACTCCAGTAGGAATCTATGTAGCGAAAGATGACGCTCGCACTTAAAGGGAGAAGGTTTAACACCCTGCATATCAAAGCTACAAAATCACGGACACCCTCGCAATGCAAAGCTATAAAACAATAAATACAAATGTATTTTTTTAAAGAAAGAACAATAAGATTTCTTAATTCATACACTCGCGAGAAAAATTATGCGTACAAGCTCAATGAGAAACTTTGATTGTCAAGAAATTATACTTGTATTTGTGATACGTCTGGATTTTTTTTTAATCATTAATAATTCTAGTAATTTTTCTATTCATTAGGAATTATATTTATCGTACTTAACATATATTTTATCGACAAAGAGTTCAGCTGTCGATTACTAAAAATTTTGATTTAAAATTTTAAGCAGTCGGCGGAGAAAATGGGTTTTACCAACACGCTCAAGTGGTATCAGGACGATGACCCAAAGAATAAGGCCCTTAAAGTTAAGTCTGGGTTGCTGGATAACTGTTCAAAAGTCTTGGAAACGCAGCTTCAATCGCCTGATCTAAATCTTATTGAGAATTTGTAGAGTAAGATATACCGCCGTGTTCAAAAAAACGCCTATATCGTTCTTATCCGTGATAAAGGAAAGGCTTCAGGAAGATTGTCCTAAAATTGGCCATGAATATACCCACAAAATTATACAAAATATGCCAAAACGACTAAGCGATTACATAAAATATTATGGGTATCATGCCAAAAATTAGATTTAGTTGTTTTCTAGATAAAATATGTATTTCTTAGTTATATAAGAAAAAACCGATTATTAAAGTTACTCAAATTTTGAGCTTTTTTCTTGTTTTTAAGAATAAAATTTAGAAAACGTATTTTTCTAATATGAACTATTCAATTTTTAAGTAAACAAAATAAAAATGAGCGTTCTAATTTGAAAAGTAAATTTTTAACATTTTGTTTTGTGAGTAAACCTCAAAAATTGTAGATTTTTTATCGATCAACCAAATATACTCAAGGATTAAAACTTAATAAAAATTACAAATTTACTGAAAAAGTTGGAAACCAATACCTTAAGAATATTTAATAATGTTTATAACCAGTTTTGTTTGAAATCACATCATAAATTCGGTCAGGGATTGAATTGTTAAGGGCCATTGGATAGTCCAAGGACATTTTGCATCAGGCGTTCTTTATGGCAAATTTTAATGATTAAAAATCCTCAAATTGTCTACCAGATCGAAGGACTTTACGCGAAAAAGATCCCCATAAATTATCTATAATGTTGTGGTCAGGAGAGTAAGGAAGCCACTTCATTAAGTACACATTTTGGTCAATTATGTATTTCTTTACTACTCGAGAAGTGTAGATTGGGCATTATCCTGTTGAAACATCCAAGATACTGGGTCGAAAAGGTTGGAAAAATGGGGGAATGCATTTTAGTGCAGTATTTTGTAATTTTAATGTCAAAAGTACCATAATGGGATATGCAACGAATACAATATACCCTTTTACTTATTTTTAAAGTAACGGGTATAATTATAAACATTTACATTGCTTTTTAGCTTTTATTTTCATTAAAAGGAATCGATATCATTTCATTTGGTAAACGGAGCATACTACTTAAACGATTTTTAGCTTCACAAGTTGCCTACCCAAACTGTGTCAAGTCCTTAATTGGGCCCCCAATTCAAGAGGTGTTTCATTAAAATGTTAATTTATGCCGGTCTCAGTTTCAGTTTTTCTTTCGCTTTTAGATTCCTTTGTTGGTTGTGTGGATAACAAACGTAGCTCCATTTAGGTCAGGACGGCGGTAATGAAAATGATACTAGTACTTAGCAAAACACTTGGAAGATGTTAACTACATTTATATCCCTGGCGCCCCCTCAATTTATTTTCTGTGTGTAAGCTGTCTCGCTGTTCATCGTCGACCGAAAAGTACAAGCGAGGCTGAATTTAATAAACTTCATATTTTACTAAGAAGGCTTTGGATTTCTCTAATTTAACCCAAACAAGCAGGCAAGGCTATAGTGGAGACCATGATGAAATTAAAACAAGGTGATGTACTCGTTTGCCGTGCCCTCTTTTTCGGGGCCAAATCAAAATCCTGTCAGCGAGAGAGGGGGAATACATTGAATCACATTGTTACACAGGGGTGCCACAGAAATCGCTTTCGCTTGAACTTCACATCAATTTCATTCCGCTGTGCCACAGGACAACTCAATGAATAATTTTGCGCGAAACAAACTGGAGCTAAATCCGCTGGCGTCCGATGCTGCCACCTAGTCCGATTTAGATTTGCGAAGTCAGGGTCAAAGATGCCACATTTTTATGTCAGAGCTCGAAGAAAGGTATTTCAAAAATATATATGGAACCACTTCTGTTTTCTTTAAATTAAGCATTAAAAAAAATTGCTCTTTTGACGGAAAACAAGCTCTACCGCCAAATTCTTTTACTTATTCTGCAATTTGTGAAAACATTTGTCCCGAAGAGTTGCCAGAATAATGGCAGACAGTTGCTAGAGTTGTCGAACAACTTTCATTTTGTCGCAAAATCAATTATTATATAAATAAATGAAAAAATTAAAAACTTATGGTTCTGCAATAATAAACTTAAAAAAGTTGCTAAACAAACACTTGGGTAATTTAATCTAAGAATGTGTCAACCCTTAGCAGCCTAGTTCGAAAAGGTTGGTGAAAATGCTAAACATTACATCCCTAGAAGTTCTGTGGCACCTTGAAAATTTCCGTGCGGAAATGCTTTCAGTGTAATTTTATTTCGCTAGAGATTCCTGTGGCACCCCTGATAATTTCATCATGGTCGAGACCTCAAATATGAGATACCCGTTACCATACTTTTAGGAGCTTGCATTTCCAAAATAAATTAAAGCATCCTTATACAACGGTCTATTTACCCAACCTTGTTGCGATTTAGTTGGATGACATATAACTTTAATAAATCAGAAGTGTTTTCGAATTGTGGGTCAGGAAGGTGGCATGACAAAAACTTGAAATAAACTTGACTCTTTAGACGTCTGTATGCCAAATTTATTCTAACTTCTTTATTATTATGTTAAATCGAAACGTTCAAGCAAATGGTCAGACAAACTTATAAAGAAAATTGTTCACAGGTGCTTGCTTCTCCCTGTTACATACATTTCAACTAATACGAGGGGTAGGGTGTCCCTTATTTTGGCAAAGTTGTTATTTTTAAACGCATACGGGCTAGATCTGTTCATTTGGTCCTGAAGCACTTGGAAAAAAAGTTTTACCTCAATCGGAGTATGATAACCCGTGCCGACTTGGATCGGAAAATTTAAAAATTATATGGGGGAAAAAAAAATCAAAATTTCTTTTTTAATTTTTGGTTTTGTTCATTTGGTCCTAAAATACTCGAAAATAAATTTTCACCCTAATCGGAGTACGATAACACACTCAAAATTGCTTCGAAACATGAAAAACATCGAAAAATGTATAATCAGTGTTTAAACACTGTTTTTTCATGTTTCGATGCAATTTTGAGTGTGTTATCGTACTTCGATTAAGGTGAAAATTTATTTTGTGGAGTCTGTGGAGAGTATCATTTTGAGCTTTGTGCCTCTTATACAAAATGAAAACTGTCGTTCCCAAAAACGTGTTTATTATTAAGTCTAAAGCATTATTTTTAAGAGAAAATGTATTTAATGAAAAAATGTTGCTTTAATTTACTTTAATTTGGTTCTTTTATCTGTGTTTTGTATAACAAGCCAAATGGAGAAGTGCTCTGAAATCTTCATTAATACATTAGGGGCTCCGCCCCTAGGGATGGTATTTAATTTTCCGGTTTATCATTATTATACTTAATAACAAATTTATATAAAATCAGTCAGTAAGTCAGTCATTCAGGACAAAGAGTTTAATAGATATAGATAACATTTTTGTAAAAAAAAGGAAAAATTAAATTTTCATATTTTCATTATATGGTTAGACAGATGTTGGTCCATTTTGACTACTGCCCATACCAAAATTGCAATCAAGTGTGCTATTTCGATCGAGGTATGGATGAAGAAGTGAACAAAAGACTTAAAAAATCATAATAAAATACCTATACGCAGCGTATGAAATCGACCTACTGCACACACCAACAGCAAAACAGAAAAGAAAAAAAAATGTGAAAAAGAGTCTCCGAAACGACGAACGATGACCGTCCAGGGTCAAGTGACCTAGTTTGATACCATTAACAGCCTTAATATCAACTACGTCTCAGATTTCCGCTCCAGTTTACAGTGGCTGACTGGCAATATAAGAAGGGGTGGTTAGACACGGGAAAAACTTTTTTTGGCATTTTTTCTAAAATTTAATTTGAACAAGTGGCTCCGCCCCTGCTCGCCTCGCTCGCGGGGAGGTATGGCTACAGTCGAGTAGTTGCACGCCGAATGTATGATGCTGTTCTAGAAAATTGAATTAAATTAAAATTAATCGACTATTTGTTCATGTTACGTATATATGGTTAAGTGAACCGAATTGAATCAAATTTGATCAGGATGTATAAGAATAAAAAATTCTTAATCTGCGATTCTAATTGTGATACCTCCAGAAATAGCAAAACTTTCCAAACTAAGTTTGAATCTCGATGAGTCCACTATGAGCAAAAAGTCGTTTGCGGAATTTAAAATATGGCTATATCGACTCGGCTGTTGATGCTGATCAAGAATATATATACTTTCTAGGGTCGAAGATGCTTCCTTCTCCCTGTTACATACATTGCAACGAATGCAATATCCCCTTTTACTTAATTTTTTTGTAACGGGTATAGAAAAATTCGGCATTGATCTTAGCTGGTCTTAGAATTTACATTTAATTTTTTTATACCCTGTGCCCATTGAAAATGGTCAAAAAGGGCATATTAGATTTGTGTGATGTATGTAACAGGCAGAAAGAAGCATCTCCAACCATATAAAGATTATATCTTGATCAGCATCAACAGCCGAGTCGATTGAGCCATGTCCGTCCGTCTGTTTGAACGCGTCGATCTCAGAAACTATAATAGCTAGAGACTTCAAATTTGGTATGTAGGTTGCTGGATACCGGACGCAGATTATGTTTGTTTTTAAATTTGGATCGGAACACTATATCATATATCTGCCATAGGAACGATCAGTCGAAAATCAAATCTCAGTATGAAAAACTTTTTTGTTGTTTGAGATAACTGAACCAAACTGACAGAATATGTATATGAGATGCTCCCCACAAATATTCTATTTTATGGAGACTGGCACAGGATATCCTCCAGTCGAGCAAACTCGACTGTAGCCGCGCCCACTTGCTTGTAGTTGGACCCATAAATATTAATCTGCAACATGTGACTTTTCACGAAATGAAGCAAAATCGGGCAAAGGTTATTAATGATATCTTATTCAATATTGTTTAGTGAATATATATTTACTTTGAAATCGACGGGATCCTACAGGACTCAAAAGTAATATTCCACAGAACACATAAAGTATATGTCATATACATTTTGAAGTTTTTATTTAAAAATTACACATCAACATTACATTGGACAACAAACAAAACTACTGAATAAAATACAATATAGTAATACAGTAATAAATGTATTTGACATGCCTTGACTAACTTCTTCCATATTTATGTTAATTTAAAAAGTTGACACATAAACGTTCAATCGCGTTGAAAGTTGAAAGAAATTTAGCGTGCTATTTCAATGAACAAAACAACTCCGAATCAGCTGACTTTGAACAGCTGTTGAACAAAAGAGTATCCCGCAAAAATTTAAAAAGTGGCTTTCTCTTACCTGAAGTATTAATTTATAGTATTAATTACATTCTGAACCACAAAATGTTTGTATTTATGCCAAAATCTCAAAATTTTGGTGCATAGTGCAGTCGTTTCTATGGACAATAGAACATTCCCAATCTGTAAGTTTGATTGAGATATCTCTAAAATCTTAATTTGCGACCAATCGTTCCTATGGCAGCTATGTGACATAGTGAGCTGATTTCAATCAAATTTGGTCAGGAATTATAAGACTGCACCTGATCTGTAATATTAATTGAGATATCTCAAAAAACAAATAAAATGTTGCACTATGTCTTGATTTTCGCCTGATTCCTATGGCAGCTATATGCTATAGTGGTCCAATCCAAATTTCACAAACTTGATCTGCGTCCGGTATCAAGAACCTATATACCAAGTTTGAAGTCTTTAGCTCTTATAGTCTCTGAGATCGATGCAATGAATGCAAGACCCGAAAATGTATTACAATGGCTTACTACTACTATTGTTCTTTTCCGTTTTTTTGGCATAAAGTAATTTTTTTTTTTGTTAAGTATTCTAAACGTTTGTTGATTTTTAATTTTTAAACACCGTAGTTATGTTAGATTAAAAAATATGTAACATTAACATGTGGAGCAATACTGTTATGTTTACGCTCTGTTAAAATCAGCTTATTATGTACCACCCGTTTTGTATGAAATTGGCGGGAAAAATTTTGTAACTTTGAGTGTTTGTTCTGGCGAAATTTCACACAAGAGTAAAAAAGATTAATATGGAAAACGATTGCCCAGGTATGTAAAACTACAGATTACCAATTGTCCAATTGTACCGTGTTTTGTTCATGTGTATTTTTAGAATGAGCTTGAAAAGTGTAGTTGGGTTTCGTGAATCAGTACTTTTGCATGGCAAAGCGTTGCAAAAAGTGTTAAATCAGAAGTCATTAGCCAAAATTATAGATTAATAAGAAACTAATCTTCTTTTCCCGAATCCACACGATTTCGAAAAAATCAAATTTTTCTAGTACAATACAGTGGCTCACAGCTTAAAGTATGCAGTGAAATTTTTAACTTCAAACTTAAAGATTTTCAAATATCGTTAACATATTGGCATCAATGGAAAGGTCATTTAAATTCCGTTTGAATGACACAAAACTTTTGTTAACCCATTAACTATCCTTCGAAAATTTCAAGTTTCTTCAAACAATTTAAATAGTGACTGCAAAAATATCTCTTTGCTAGTATTTTTTATAATTTTTTTTATAACTTAGAACTGTCAGTTTGAATGACTGGGGTTTTCGATTCTCCCAAAATGAAAAAATGAACAATTATCCGTTAAATTTAAAATGCCATACAATTTAGTCATTGTTCACAAGGACAGATTCTAAATATAATAAAGAGTAAAAAAAAGGAAAAAAAAAACTTTAAAACACTTTTTCTGGCTTCTGGAAACCTGACAATACCTTTTCAATGCTTTGGGTTGTTGTAGATTTTTAGTACATGCCTTCACAATGATTCTTTTTTTTTTAGGATTATGTCTGTTGAGTGCGCGGAAATCACAAGTCTCCAACAAAAAATTTTATCTTACAGCGCACTTGGAACAAGCAGTTTTTGGTGCGCCTCAAAACAAACAATCAGTACTTTGAAATGTCAAAAAAATTGTTGTGAGTTCTGCACTGCATGAAATAAAGTCTGAGTAAATTAATTGACTATATAAATTCTACCTTAAATTAATAATTTAATCGTCCATTTTTAGTGTGCGATGTACCATAAAAAATAATTATTTCTCCACCCCCCTTTCGCACAAAGCTGGCGACCGTCTTCATGATTCCATGAAAACTTTGTTCTTCACATTTTTATTATTTTTGGCCAATGCACTATGGTCCCGATGACGATTAAAATGGAAAAAAGTCCATTTTTAAAGTTGCTCAAATTAATGATCTTTTGATGGCAATACATTGGAAATACATCAGACAAAAAGTTTACATAGTTTGAATTTTAACATTGCCCAACACTGTTAAGTTAACAGCTCTGAAACAGAGATGATTTGAACGATGAGCACATGCAAGTCTTAAGCTAAGTACTCAAGCTAGATAAATTTTACGCGGCGTAAAGTGCTCAATATTTTGCTGTCGACCCAGTGTTGCCAATGCAACACGGAAAAATAACAAAAAGTTGAGTGGTAACTCTATGCGTTAAAAGCGGTTTATTTTAAATATGAACATGCAAAACTAATTTGTATAAAAAGAGTAGAGAATAGGCAATGAAAATGTAAATTAAAGTTAATAGAGGGGAAATATGAGATGCCACACAAGCACAGCGCGTATTGGGTGCACCCATGGCTTTTGAACTTCTTACGTGGTTTCTCCCTCTATATTAATGAAAATATACAAAATTATCTAATTTACGTCTATAAAAACAATTTAAGCTTTCGTTCTTGCTTATAATCTACCAATATTGTCTTCATTATTGCACAAATTCAAATACTCTTCATCGTTTTCACTTGTGTGCCAGACATTTATCTCCTATATACCCAGCGAAACTCTAAACAGTTCGATGTTTCGCTGGGCCTGTCAGTTGTTTCAAACAGGGCTGCCCATTCTGTTACTTTACTTAACAGCTCTGTTATTTTCTTGAGTCTGAGGACACCCGAGCGTAGCTAAATGTCAAGTTCTTCTTCTTCCCCTTACGCCAGCATTTTTTTTATATGGAGTTTGGGCTTACGCCAGGCCTTTTTTTGAGTTTGAGTACTATGCTTTACGCCAATATTTTAGGTTAAATTCAAGTGATTTTCAACACTAATCCAAAAGCTAATTAACCAAAATTTATAATGCATATTATTCAGTGTGGTTTGTACTTTGTGTTGGTAAATTTCTGCTGTTGAAAATCAGCCTGCTTTGTGTTGTTCTGTGTGCTTTAAAAAGTTGCCTCAAAAATAAATTTTGGAAAAATATTTTATCTTTGAGAGAACAAAACTAATTTTGCTAGCATTTGCTAGAAATGTGACTATATGTATATTGTAAAGTATTCAATTCTGAAACTGGGCAGTGAAGCTCAATTTGCGTCGTTTTGCGTTCTCTGAGAAATTTAACTTTATTGCACATAACCTCTCTGTCAAAAGTATCGATTAAGCTGAAATGCGGCAAAAACAGAAGAAGCAATCAAGTTTCAAAATTGGTTTTTAGAGCATTTTGTTGCGCGAATTATTAGAAAAGAATTTATTTTAATGTATTTTAGCAGAAAAGACAACAAAAAATACAGGAAACACATATTTTTCCATGCGAGACTCGACTAAGAATTGATTGCTCCTATGAAAGTTAAATGCTATAGTTGACCGATCTTGATAAATTTTGGGCACTATGTCTGGCCTACAATAAATCTTATGTGTTATAAGTTTGGTCCAGATATCTTGAAAAGCAAGATGATTTTTATACAAAAAATCTTTTTTCAACCGATTATTCATATGGGAGCTATATGATATAGTTGTCTGATTAGAATTATTTTTTAACAAAGTATTAGGAGCATAAGAACAAATCAATCGTGCAAGTTTGGTTCATATAGCGTGAAAAACAAAAAATTTGCATATGCTAAAATTAAGAAAAAAGGAGGTGCCACGCCTACTTTTTACAGCACTGATTCCAATTGACTCTATGAGTCCAATGCAAAAAACTAGCCCTAAATATCTTGTTTCGTTCTTGAGTTATTAGTTTTTTCCAAAAAAATCGTCATCGGGACCATAGTGCAATGGAAGCAACTACTCCACATTGGTCGGACTTGTAAGCTTATAACATTATTTTTCAACTATTATAAAAAAAAATTGGGCGTGGTTATACGCCCACACCACCCATTTACATATATAAATATTAAATAAAATTCGAGTATATATTTTTTTTAAATACTACTGAACAAATAATTTAATAAGAAAAAACAAAAACATGAAACAAAATTGTAAAGAAAATATTTAAATGCATTTAAAAAAAAAATAAAATAAAATTAGTCTTAAAATAATTCAATAACAGACTCTTTAAATTATTTGGATTAATTAATTTGAATGAACAAAAGGTAACGTTAATTTTAAAGAAAAATAAAAATTTGAAACACCAATAAACAATAACAAATACATAAAAGAGCACTTAACACGAAAAACACAAAAATCAGACGCAAATACCTTATGCACTGAACGCACTGAAATGCCAAGCACGTGGCTTAACTTCAAAGAATTTTTTTTGCATAGAACGAATGGTCACACTGAAAAAAAGCGTTGGATTCAAATAGCCAATTTATTTATGAGATGAACGACATTACTCAAATTGTTAAATTTCGATTTTGGTTTTTTGATTTTCGTCGTATGGAGCGCCCACAGTGAGTGTACTCTACAGTTGAACACTCTGCGTAATCTCTGTCCTTGCCATAATATTGTATTCGTCTTTTTTCTTCTTTTCTGTACAATAATATGAGTGTTAATAAAAATAATTTCAAATTTGAGACAGCAAAAATGGCAACGCAAAAGTTTTATTTCCCAGAAATATGTACATATGTAAGGAACAAGAAGTTAGTGCTAAACTGTTGAAACGGCTCGACTCCAAACTCCCCTGTATAAAATTATGAATTAATTTAAAATAAGTCTATAAATGACCTTAGCATAGCAGATAAATATACAGGTATGAAGACATGTTTCCATTGCATAAACTTGTTCAACATTTTTAATTTAAAGCGTAAGAGTGTTTATACTTTCGGATTTTTTCACTTCATGCTGTGCTCAATTTTTGTCCCTCAATTTTGAAATTATATTGAATATGAAATTTGTTTGCATTGTTTTTATTGACAACACAAGTTATTGCCACAAAGGACCCCAACTGTCGCTCAATTTGCCTAAGGCTCAATTTGATTGGCTATGAGTGTGGACTCACATTCAAAATGAAGATATACAGCATATTGCAAAATAACAACTCACAACAGGCCTTGACAGCGGTTACCAGCAAAGAGACAGGGGACTGGCGGCTCGGAAATAAGTGTTCATTTGTAACTCATTGTCTAATAATGTGATTACTTAAAATCGTTACTGCATACTGCCGATATCAATGCACTCAATAGACATTTAGACATACATATGTATGTATGTATGTATTTACATATTGTATAAATAAAACGAGCTGAGATTTCTATATACACACATATTCTATTTATATACACTTAATGGGGTCGGCCACGCCTCCAAGGCTATATAAAGAACGGGTAAAGTTTACACATATGTATTTAAGTTTGCGGCAAGCTTGTTCGTCTAATTATAAATTTAATCATTTCTTAGAGTTTACGAATTGCATCAAGCTTGAGCTCCGTTAGTGCGTTTCCTAATAATCCATTAGACAAAAATAAAACAAATAACCATATAACCTAATTAACAGCCTTTAAAAAGATTTTTCACAAAGAGTATGTGATTATATGTATATGAATATTAAAGGGCCTTGGCGCAGGGTAACTTGTTGTGGTGTATTCTTTATTTGGGAATTCTTGCCTGTTGAAGAACTTTGCAAAAATTTCAAATGTTTGTGTTTTGGACGTATCGATTTTTGAACTTCTATGCCTGGTTGTTGATGCTCCATTGCTTGGTTAGGCACTTTTATTTCTTATTTCCGTTTCCGAGGCTGCTGTTCCGGATGATGTCTAATTTGGTGTTTATATTACTGCTTCAAGTTTGTATTGCGCTGACGGCTTGACAAAATTGTTGTTACGTGCACCCTCATTTCAAAAATTCATCTCTCACTTCGACTCCCACATGACCAACTTATTAACAGCATAATAACAATGGCAAGCAAACAAATTGTGCCTTCCTTCGAACCAGCCCCACTCACACACGAACTCTAAGCCATTCTTATGCTTCTAAATCACCACAATCCTCATGGTGAGACGACGCCATATGGCAATTTGTTATATGTACAAAATATTTCAGACGCCGTCTCCCCCTTGTCATTCGCCATTTGTCATCTACATCATATCAGCCATTAAGGTCTGGGAATAAGGGTCCGACTTGGACCACATCTGTGAAACGCCATCGAATTGCAAATTGTGACTCGTAAATTAATAAATGTCAACGTCTGCCGCTAAATGGCCTGCCACACCAGATTATGGTCATCATAATGACAAGGTGCATCGCTCGTTGCAGCTAACCTTGAACCAAAACCCTGGCCCAAACTCAGGCTCTCTGCTGAATTCGCGTTCGCTTTCTAATTTATATTCGCAACTTTGCAAATCCAGTTAATGCCATCCATCGAATACGAATTCAATTTACTCGACATTTTTGCATTTTTGCTCGTCAATCCCCGAATCCCAATACAAAAGCAGTCCTTCAACTTTACGGCTTATGACGGCTGCCAGTATCCAAATTCAAACATCAAACACCTTGTGTTATTCCCAGGAAGCTAAAGAAAATGCCATTAAATGTATGCCATACAATATAAACTCCTGCAGTTTGGTTGGTGTCAAGACATACATAAGACATAAGTCCTGTTCTGTGTTACTAGTAGTTATCATAATCGTTAGATTCAAGTTATGCATAACGGAGCTTGGCAGAATAAAAGAAAAGCTGCACAACTGGCTTGTGAGGCGACAGTGGCAACACAATAACAGTTATAACTTGTTGTGTTACCAGAATTACTGGCAATTTCTGTCTTTAGGTATTTCTACATATTTCTCTGCCTTTGAGCAATTTATCTCAAATAAAATAAGCAGTGAGTTTAATTGCAAAAGTATTTTCGTTTATTGATGTCAGGATACAGCGAACGAATCCTGCGACAGCAAGGATACTTTCCCTGAGCTAAAAAACAAGTATTTCGTAAGCACACAACATTTAGAGCTTGATTTCCCACTAAGACTGAAATTACTATAATCTAGTATTTCGATATTATTTCAAGTGCGATTTCTTAAGCTCCAATAAGTTAGGTGTTTTCAAGCAAGGTGTTTTGTCGCTTGAATTTCACATCAATTTCATTCCCCTGTGCCACAGGTCAACACGCTGAATAATTTTGCGCGGAACAAACTAGCGCTAAATCCGCTTTCATCCGATGCTTATTGTTTAATTTGTGAAAACATTTGTGGGCAGTTGTACTTCTGAAATCGTCATCAGCTAAGAAATGTCTTCGCTGCATGGTATCTTTTCTAATTTTCTGCCACCGAAGCTCTTTGATGGACAACAGTCTTGCAATAGGCATTTTTATTTCATTTGACCGAAACAATTTACATTTGATTTGTTTTGAACAGCTGATTGCTGCAAGTCAAGAAGAGTTTCCAGACTGTTGGCAGACAGAGTTGTCGAGTTACTTTCATTTTATCTCGCCAATAACTTAAAAATTTTTTTTAGGTAAATAAAATTCATTATATAAATAAATTAAATTATTTAAATTAAATAAGAAAACAATTAAAAGCTGTTTGTTTTGCAACGATAAACTTAAAAAAGTTGCAAAACAAACCCTTGTGCAATTCAATCTGAGAAGGTGTCAACCCTTAGCAGCCTAGTTCAAAAAGGTTGGTGAAAATGCTAAAAAAAAATTAAATCACTCAAAGTTCTGTGGCACCTCGGAAGCTTCTGCGCGGAATTCTATTTCGTTTGCGATTTCTGTGGCCCCCCTGTAATCCGATCGTAAGAACTCTAACACATACACTAGGAAAGATAGTAAGATTGTAAAATGAACCATTTTAATACATGTCTCGATTCGACGTTTACGCCGCCGCGCCACGCCGCCGCCGCCGCCGATTTTTGGTCTTTCTGACGCACCGCCGCCAAGTCACGGAAAAATCGGCGCGGCGGCGGCGTTCGGCGTCATAGCTTTTAATACAACTTAAAAAAAAAAAAAAAAAAAAATTGGAAATATTTTATCTTTAAATTACTTAATTTTTTATACAATTACATATATGTATGTAAAATCATATCTGTGAAAAATTACTGAGAATTAATTTTGAATAAGTTTTTTTTTTAATAGACATAAAAATGTTCAGTGGTTTTTTTCTTTATTTAATGAGGAAAATTTTATTAAATAAGTGCATACGCCGCCGCCGCCGCCAGTTCTCTCTGCCGGCTACGCCGCCGGTTATTTCTGGCCTCTCCGCCGCCGCCGAAGCTAGCACAATCGGCGTAAACCTCTAGTCTCGATAGCAAATAGTTGCCCAAAATCGACATTAGAACAAATTTTAGAGCTAATCGAGAGCTACTTTATACTGGAAAATTTGAAAATAAGTCTTATTTTGATATTTTTACCACTTGCAATGTGTACGATTGTCCCGATCGACATCACGGAAATGCCCATATACAGATATGCCGATCCGGCCGATCTCGACACATGTATTGCCTGTAGCAAAAAAGGACGGACAGGGCTAAGTCGACTCGGCTTTTGATACTGATAAAGAATACATAAACATCATAGGGTTTGTCAATCCTCCTTTAACATGACACGTTTATTTAACAAACCATTATACCATTAACCATTAGAGTAAAAAAAAAACAAAAGCAAAGCTTATCCGCCAGTATACATAGTAGCCCACTGATAATTTCACCATTTTTTTTAAGTAAGTTTGGTTTTTATTTAAATAAAGTACAGAAATATTTTGCATATTTAACACATCTGCGTTTAATTTTAATTTTATCTCCTTTCCATTAAAAGATAAATTAATTTAAAATTTGTAAAACACAGTATAATTTGCATAACTACCTCAAGTACTTTGAACACACATTATGTTGGGTAGTTGTCCTAAAAGGGCAGTTAAAATAATTTTATTTTTCCATGAATTTTACCGTATTTAATATTGCGACGCTTAAGCCAAAGCCAAAGCCAGTTGGCGTCAAGTCCATAATCGTCGTTAGTAAGAATAACATTGTTTGATTCCTGTTGTTTAGACCACATATACAACGCTTCCTTTAACAAGTCGTACGAACTGTTTTGTTGCCGCTTTTGTTTTAAATCATACGCGAGTGCATACTGTTGAATTTCGTCTTGCTTTTTATACCTGTTGCTTAAAAAATAAGTAAAAGGGGATATTTTATTCGTTGCAATGTATGCAACAGGGAGAAGGAAGCAACTCTGACCCTATAAAGTATATATATTCTTGATCAGCATCAGATAGTCACATCACATTTTTTCGTATTTGAACTCACTCATGCGCCCAAGGCTTCGTCAAATATTCACTAATTTTAATTTTTTTAACGCCTTTGGAAAGAAGAAACTTAGGTTTATAAACGTATATACTTGACTCAACTTGATTCAATTCCCTTATTAGAGTATTTTCTATGTTAATAAATTATTTGTGTTTTTTCTAAATTTTTTTACTTTGGTGATGTTTTTGAACACTATTTTATTAGAAACCCCTTAAACTTGTATTTTTATTTAAAAAGAACACATTTTCACCAGTAAAACGTGTATCGATTTTCTAAAATCGGACAATAATTCGCCAAGCTATAATAGATTTTTTGAAACAGAATTGCTCTAAATTGTGATGTTTGCGACATTATTGCGCCATTTCCCCATCCCCTCATATTCCATATGTAGTTGCGTAGTTAGCAAAGTAGTTAACAAACAAGTTCTTTTCCATGACTTTTTTCTAAAAAAAATTAATACCTCAGCTAAATATCACTCGATTTTAATAATTTAAAAACAGAAGACGTAAAACTAAATGCAAAATTTAAATTAAATACATGGTAAAAATCAGTTGCTTTCTACAAATTTAACTTATTAATTTACGCTTAAAGTAGGGTGAAGTCGCAAAAAACTGAAAAAATTCCTATATTTTTACATGTAGCTCCCCTTAATATTTATACGTGATTGCAGTGTAATACACAGTTAGAAAGGTGTTACTTTTCACTTTCCAACGACGTTTTATAATTTATTGTAAGATGCATAGTTTAAGACATAGGATTCTTAAACTCCATTAACGTCGAAAAAAAACGGTTTTTGTACCGCAAATTAAAATTTCGATGTGCAACGAAAAATTCTAGTGTGCCACAAGGTTAACTTCAACTATATCTACAAACTACGCTATATCGCATCCCAGTAGTTTTTTGGCTGTAACGCAATATAATGTATGTATGTATGTATGCACTAAAAGTCAAAGTCGCTATCAAATCAAAAAACGGTTATGAGCAGAATAACTATATACATACTCATCGATAAAAACCGTCTACAAAATTTGCCAAATTTGATCACACACCTAGATGACGCAGCTAGCTTTCATGATATTCTTTGAAAATTACAAAATAAATTGCTGCCGCTTAAGTGCAAACGGATGTTAAGCTAGACGCACCAAACGTAATTAATATATTTTCATAAAAAAATTAGCTCTAAGTGCAGCCAAAAGAAAATTTCAGGCAGCTATCTTACAGAGGCAGCTAAGCAAATTTTATTGCATTATAGTAGTTTTCTGACTGCAGAAACCACATTCACACAATTAGTTTTTAATGTTTATAAAATATTAAGTAATCACAACTAAAGCAGAAAATAATTAAACAATAATATTTGCTTAAATATCTATGTGCTAAATGCACTAAACTAATAAATAAATCATGCACAAAAAATAGACTGGAAACACACAGCGTTAGAGATAGTACTCTGCGTTTATTGAGCTAACGATGTAAATGATGTTAATTAAATGAAGAAGCGGTTATCAAGTTTTTTGAATGGGGCGACCAATCGCGAACATAGTATACAGTCTGTCAAGTTTACTTTACACTCCCAAAAAAAATGTAATATTTTGACTTTAAATAAGAAAATAATAGGTTATTTTATATATTTGGAAAGGTCATTTAAATTCCGATTGAATGATGCAAAACTTTCCTTAACCCATTAGGTACCTATTGAAAATTTTGAATTTTTGTAAAAATCCACTGTTTTGACTTTTTTCCTCGATTTTTTCCAAAAAATATTTAGATGCAAAAAAATTCTTGAATCAATTCTAAGACTGACGGCAATATCCAAAAATATTTTTGCCAGCATTTTTTTAAATTTTTTGAAAATTGCTAAAAATGACTATTTTAACCCATTTTGCCTCCTTTTCATACAAAAAGTGGCTTTTTAGCCATTTTAATCATTCAATCGGAATTTAAATGACCTTTCCAAATATATAAAAAAATAACCTATTATTTTCTTATTTAAAGTCAAAATATTACATTTTTCTGGGAGTGTAAAGTAAACTTGACAGACTGTATGTATGTCTGTAGTAAGTAAGTATTTGACCCAGCTCAGTTGTAGTGACATAAGGTCAGGGTATACACCAGATTGTGGTTATCAAGCATTGAGAATAGTGAAACACACACATAAACACTTACGTGTATTCACATTTTAGTTTGAGTATTCAAGTTGGGACTAACTATTAAAATTGTGACAGACTGATTCATATAATATACACGCGGACCAATCAACTGGGAATTGAAATTACGATACAAATATTTGGTATCAGATGACCCGGGTCATGTGCACCGATCCATTTGACGCTTATCCCCAAGCTCCGAGCTTGGCTTGCGTAGCCATTGGATTGCGTCAGTCAGTTGACTGGCAACACTTAATGCTTACACTCAAATGGAGGATTTTAATAAATAATGAAACTATAAATATATATGGCTCACTAACGGTACTATTTACAGAGTGTCTGAGCCACGAAGGCAAAAGTTCGAGAGTTGCATCAGACTTACCTTGAGCGAATTGGATGAGCTTGCAGAGAAACTCACCAAAGATGAAATTGCGTAGGAGTGTTCCAATTAGAGTCACGGGCATACAAAGCACACCCAACAGTATATCCGAGATGGCCAGATTGAGTAGAAAGACATTGGTAATGGTACGCATGCGGCGATTCTGCACCAGGGTGAGCACCACCAGCAGATTGCCAATCACAGCGCAGAGCAGAATAATACTGTAACAGGGTATCACCCAAATAGGTACGTCTGCAATTACGCGCGATACGCTTCTTTTCGATAGTGTCGATGCAGTTCCGGCCGATCCTATTGCAGTTGCAACTGTTCCCTTATAACTGCCTATCGTCGTACCCTTCGTTGCCGTGGGTATTACCGACGATGGAGATGATATCAAGTCCAATTCCTTGTCATTATAAATGTATAAATCACTGACATTGATGTTTCTGCCACTTTCGAAAAACTCCCCGTCACCATAGCTAAAATTAAGCTGCAGAGCAGCGTTCGTTGCCAGCGGGACAAGCACGGACAGCACCTGGCGGAAATAGTGAATGGCGCTAATTGTGAGGCTGTCTCTTGATCTCTACTTGCTTGGGACACACTAACGCGGGCACTGACACTCGCGGAAACTCGAAAAAAAAACACCACAATAACACCAACACACTGGATAATCAGCCGCGTCATGTACTGACGACTTAAAGTCACCGTCGCGCACTGAATGCAGCCAGTGGTTATTGGCCACCAGTCGGCAACAGATGCGAAACTCACCACAGCTGACATTGCTAAGTATCAAGATTTTGTTCGCAACATTCTGCGTAAGGACTTGTTGCTATTGCTGGCAACATTTGCTTATGCCGTTGCCAGTGCTATGCGCCACTTCAGATAGATATTTTATTTGGTACACAACTCCAATTTTATTGGAATTGTTAGACTTCTCATTATTAAATATATGCTCGTATGCCTTAAAAATGTATTAACAAAATAATAAATAAGAATAGGTTGGGAAAATTCTCAAAAAGGTTATTTTCATTAATTTACACAGAAATTTTTTTAAAAATATGTAAACCTTATAAATGTCGCATTCTGATGCCCTTTCCTCACTAATGTACATTTTATAAAAATATCGGTGCTATCTATAAGTATGCAATTGTCTGTCCTCATAGCATAGCATTTGCATTAAGCTTTTACCAAACATTTGTGATTTGTTTACAAGCTCGTTTGACAACTGATATTATAAATACGAAAAAATAAATGGAACGATTTCAAGAAAATTTCGCTGCTTAGAACAGAATCTCTGATGTTCAGGAGATCATCCAACTTTACCGGATTGGAAAACCATTCTGATAAACCATTGCAAAGGGAACCCAAAGTGAACAAGGTCAGCTATAGGCTGCTATAGCTGTTTGGTTCGGTATGTGGTAATTTTCGTATGTGGTATTTTTCGAAAGCCAATCAGGAGCTGCCGTAACCGTCAATGGTGACCGCTTTCGCGGCATGTTGGAAGACTTTTTCTTTCCTCAAATGGAAGATGAAGACATCGACTACTTATGTGTTGCTGACAATCAAGCATTTTGAAAATTAACTGCCTTTCCTACCGAACATTAACTGCCTTTCCTACCGAACCATACCTAAGCCTCTCGATGTTCATACTACACATAAAAGTTCCGATGACAACAACGTATCGATCGTGCGATAGTCGATTCAGACTTCAAAGAAAAATCGATTCAGACAGACGCCTCGCACGGCACTAAAAAACGTTAAATTAAATACTCAATACTCATTACTCTGTACTTTACAAATTATTATTACTCTGTTTTCAATATTCAATACTTGAGTTCGTACTGCATGAAGCAAGTGTACGATTTAATAAACAGTAAATCGAGTATTCCAATTTTGTTTTATAGTGATTCTGGACTTGCCAGAACAATATGGTTAAAGCAGGACATCGCTACGTGCCACACAGCCAACGCACTGTGGCCTGTTTCCCGAAAACTCGTGGCAAAAATCAGCTTTCGAGTTGTTCCTTTTGAGCAAAATGTTTATATTTTTGAATTAAGAAATGGTTGAAGTATTTTATGCAAAAGGTCTTATGTTTTCTAAAAGTAAGAAATTTTACGCTTTAAAAGGGCATGTTTGGCGTAGTCCATCTTTGAATTGAGCTTAGTCTTTGTATTAACCTTATTTATCACTGCGGACGGCAGTCCGCGCTAGTGACGAAAGCAGCACGAAGGGTGCTAAGGGCGACTAGCATATATACACAGGAAGAATGGAAAATTTGCTATGACCGTCCGATCGACGGATTGGATATCAGAAATTTTGGGGCATGAAAATATTTTTGTCACTAGACGTTTACCTCGCAAAGAGTTTTTTTTTATAAGATCTTTAATATCTATTGGTTTGGAGTATGTAAGTTAATAAAAACATTTAAAATTACTGACAGTTGTACTTCTTTATTGAAATTCCAAATTGTGAATGATCGGATTTTAAATTTAAACATTTATTTATTGCGGTTTGTGTGTAAAAAAATTGAAAAATTTCTGTTTTTTGTATTTTACGACCCTTAAAATGTCACGCCCACTTTAACTTTTAGTCGAAAATTTCTTTGGGGGTATTCGAACATTCACTCCAAATTTAAAGTCGATAGCTTTAAAATACGACTGCTATTTAATTAAGTCCCCCTAGATTGGCAAAATCTTACACCGTGCAGCGATTCGGCGTTGATGGCAGAACGATGTACATACACTCCGTTTCACTTGAATAGCACACACCAATTTTTTTTTTTTATTTGCTTAATTATAAAAATTCATTGACTCAACTGTACTTTTTGTTGTAATATTTTGTTCGTCTTCGTATCCACATGCTTTACGTCAAAATTGACGCTCTGAAAGTTTACCGTTACATTTTTCTGCCCATTTCATTCTCGTTTTCTTCACTTTCTTTTAAATTTTTTGTTTCACATGAATAGCACATTTGCGTTAAAATTTTATTTACGTCGTGCAGATCATCGGGAAGTTAAAGGTAAAGAATATTTTGAATATTTAAAATTTATTTTAATAATATTCCGTAATAATGGGTCGTGGTAAAGCCTTAACAAACGACGAACAAATAAAAATGAAAAGTTATCGAGAATGTGACCTCTCAGTGGCTGAAATAGCAAAAAAAATTGGAAGAAGTAGAAAAGTGATATATGTATAATTTTATTCAGAGCAGCCCAAATTATGGGAAAAATATGAAAGGTCGCGTAAATAGTGTACTTTCCAATGCAGATAAGCGATCTATATTGCGCGAGGCTTCCAATTCGCATGACTCTATTGAAAAAATAAGAGCAAAAGCTGGGGTTAGTGCAAGTAAAACTACTGTGTGGCGAGTGATTTCGAAGGCCAAACATCTAAAGCACCTAAAATTTAAGAAAAAACCACTACTTACCACTCTTCGTAAAGAAGCTCGGCTTAGTTTCTGTAGAAACTATATGACATGGGACAGAGAGTGGCAGCGCTTTGTGTTCTCGGATGAGAAAAAAATTTAATTTCGAGGGTCCTGACGGTTATAATTATTACTTTCACGATTTAAGAAAGGAGACCCATCAATTGGAACGTCTACACAGCAGAGTCGGCGGGGTTATGGTGGTGATGGTATGGGGAGCCATATCCTATTTTGGTACATGCGAGCTCCAATTTTTGACTCCCAAGATGAACGCGCAGTCATACAAAGGAGTTTTGGAAAAGGCTTTTCCTCCACTAGAAAGTCTTTTTGGACATTTGTCGTGGACTTTCCAACAGGACAATGCCCCAATTCAAACAGACCGTGTTGTCAAATCTTGGATCGAGTCAAAAAATGTCAATCTCTTAAACTGGCCTCCATACTCGCCGGACCTTAACATCATCGAAAATGTTTGGGGGTGGCTGGCCCGAAAAGTTTATGAGGCAGGAAAACAGTATTCCAACATGGACGAGCTAATCAAGGCTATTCAGGAAGCATGGGCGCAAATTTCCCTTGATTATACATATTAAAAAGCTTTATGATTCCTTGCCAAATAGAATATATGAAGTCATTTTAAACAAGGGAGGTTCTACCCATTATTAAAACTGATTAATTAATTAATAATTTATATAATTAACCCAAAAAAATTTGTTTAAGATGAATAAAATAATATTTACTATAGTTTAATACAAAGTGTGCTATTCAAATGAAACAATTTTTACGCACTATTTTTTGGTTATTTAGTTTTTAAGCCGTGTAAACTGAAAAATGTTCAATAAATTTTTTTTTCGCTTATTAATAATAAAAACTGATTACTTTAACTATAAATTAAAGCTTTGAAATAATCTTTACTTTCATTTGTTTAAGAGTTATTGTGAAATGAAATGCACCTTGCCATGTGTGCTATTTAAGTGAAACGGAGTGTATGTAACTTAACACGAGCAACAAAGCTGCAGTCAACGGCAGCCCAAGACCGGATGCGGAATGTGCGTCAGTCAGCAAATACTTGCAGCTGAACGGCCAGAAGTATCCGTTGGTTACACGCGAGTTACCGGCTATGCTTCTTCTTCACCCCCACTTAAACCCCCGCGGACGTTGACGACGTTCCAATGATCATGCCATTCAACCCGGCAGCGATCGTTGCATTGCAACATACACTGGCGGGTAGCCTAAACAGCAAAATGCTGCCACAGCATACCAGGGATTACAATGTAAACAACTCTTCGATGTGGGACTCGACATCCGGCTAAGTGCTGACTCGCTACTTCGCGACATACATAAGCCCTAACCAATTCTATGTACTCTTTTATATATAAGTCGCAAAGCCTCTGCCGAGGTTTCCTAACAGTAAAACTGAATAAACAAAACACTTAGAATTCGAAAAGCAAATGGAGCAGTTGTTCTTTATTGAAATCTCGTCTTTAAATATAAAACTCAAACACACAAACTTATACAACACACACACCACTATAAATATCAAAGTGGTAACTCGCGCGCAATAAGTGACCATCGGAAAGCTGCCGCGAGGCGCTGACGTTGCGATCAGCCGGCCGGTGCAACGGACTCTTGGAAGCAGTGTAATCGGATAACCTGCATGCGGTCTGGTAGTGACCGGCAACAGACGGGCACGAAGCTCGATGTGCCTTCGTGGGATTACTTTAAGCTAGATATAATTAAGTTCTTAACTCATTACGCTCAAGCTCACACGGCCCTAACGGGTGTCAGTCAATTATAAATAAAACATACAATTATCAAACGGCCCTAACGGGTGTTTATTAACCAATCAAATTATAATAAAGAATTATAAAAAGAGAATACTAAACAGAGACTATTTAACTGGCGCCCATCGCAATAAAGTACTTGCGTAAAACAATCTGAGAAAGATTTTTTTGTGACCGAAGTCATAAAACACACGCGTCGCGTGACAGAAAACGGTATCATACTTATGTAATGTGAAACACGTAAAAGTGAAGAAAAAAGTTAAACAAATAAACAAAATATATTCGTTGTTCAGGCCAAGTTGGTTTGAAAGTAAAAAAAATTAAAAAAATTTTTTTAATAAACTACTATTATTATTCTGGCTTTAGCCAGAGTATACGACTTTACCCCTTTTTTTTCTCTCTTCTCCCATGAGCAGCGACGAGGATCTTATTGAAAGTTATATAGTAGGACAACTTTAACGGATAACAAAAATACGAACAGCTACAGGGAAAGAATAGTTTTGCAAAGTTCGCGTTTATCATTACCACCAAAGAGTATCAGTATGGCAGTCTTTCCTAAAATGATTTCCAACATGGAGGCCGCTTTCAATGCGGCCCTAGAACAGCAAAAGACAGAATTTCGAGCACAAATAGATGCCCTAAGAAACGAAAGTTCAGAAAAAACGGTAGCTTGCGCGGAGCCAGACTACCAGAGAGCGTTCATTAATAGGGAAATCAAATGTGACGAGCCCCTAGACTCAGTAAAAACGGTGCTGGAATTTGACGGCAACCAAGCAAATTACGTCTCTGGCTACAGGCTGCACAAGCAGCGTATGAGCTGCTTGAGCCATAAGTTGGAAGCAGCAGTCACTTTCAGGCGGTCCTAATCTTTAGGAACAAAATAAAGGGGGACGCTGACGTGATGCTCGCGTCACACAATACGGTATTGAGTTTCAGGGCTATAATAGATCGACTCGACGATACTTACGCCGACAAGACTCCTATACAGGTGCTGACACAGGAGCTCAATTTCTTGAGGCAGGGAGAACTTCCCCTTACTAAGTACTATAACAACATCCAGCAGAAGCTCATGCTTTTGACAAGCAAAACACTCATGACTCAAGATACGGTTTCTGCCACTATCTTGAACAAAAAATTCAGAGAGGATGCCTTGTATGCAGAGGCTAGTTGTAATATGCTCATATATCGAGGGTACACTGTACCTTCTAATAATTTAACAGCAATACATAATTGCATAGAATGTAGCGGGCAACGGCCAGAGCCTAGTCAGCATAACTGCCGGACTCTGTCCGTATAAATAGGATACTATGTGCATATAACTCTCTGCCCTTCAGCAACGTTCCGTTGACTTACATAAATACACATATATATATATATTTTATGTATTCTGCTGCTCTGCTGTCGGCTTCGCCGGCGTAGCAACGCTCAGCCTTAGCTAAGTTAATTTATAAGCACAACTGTACGATTCATTCTGAAAATATACCTGATTTCGACCAGACGTGTCGAAGTCAAAACTAAACCAAATTGAACAAAGTGTTTAAACTCATAAAAGCAAACTAAATACATCAAATATATTACATATTAATGAACGGGGCAAATTTGCGGCAACTTTTGCCACACACTCTGAAGAAAGAGTACAAAAGAAATTCATCCTGGCGTAGCGGTCCTCAGCAAAACGGTTTTCAAACCCAACAAAAGAATTCTTCAAGCCCAGAACCAAGACGAGGTGAACGCAAGTTCATCTAGCGGCAAACAGCGCTTTTCTCAGGCCCCAGGTTCACAGACTCTTTCTGCCCCGGAACCCATGGACGTCGATTCGTCGTCACGTTTCAGGCAACCTACAAAATTTCAGCAAAACAGAAATAACACTTTTGGAGGTAACTCCAAAAAAGGCCAGAGGATGAATCTTACTTCCCAAGAGCTAGCAAATGACCAAGAATATGAGTCGGCTGCCCAAGACGCGGTAGAGGTCCTGAACGATGACCTCTCGGATACGGACAGTTGCAATTTTTTAGAAGTCAGTCCCTGTTACCGTTCGTCAGGACAACAGCAGTAGAAAGCGCACGATCAAATTGATCGTGGATACTGGGGCTTCGAAAAATTACATCAAGCCACTCCCAGAGTTAAAACACATAGTGCCCGTAGAAACGCCCTTCCAAGTAAAATCCATTCATGGCAGCACTGAGGTCAAACAGAAATGCCTCATTCACCTTTTCGAAATAAAAACATATTTTTTTTTATCATAAATACTCTCAAGGATTTCGACGGTATCATAGGCTGTAGCATATCTACCCTACCATTCTCATAAATCAAACGGTATAACAATCCGTTAATACATTGTGACACTTTGTCATAATGAATACAAATATACAAATGCCCAAAGTACATTAAAAGACCGCTTAAAATTACATAAACATTCCAGCGCACAAGCGATACCATCCATCGCTTATAACATACACAAGCCGATCGCGGCGCGTGGGAATGCTGAGCATGCACTTTGCAGCTCAAGAGGTCAAACCATACACAACATATGCATGCCTTCTGCATACATATGTACATATGTACATATACATGGCGACCGTGACAGGACTCTGTCAAAAGTTTTTAAACAAAGTGCAAATGCATTGTTGATAAAATGATATAAATTTTCGAGTGTGCAACATAAGTCGCGGCATGCAACATGCTGCCAAAATAGCAAGTCAAAACAAAATAAAACAAAAAAAAAAATTTACAAAGAGACAAAATTGTGTATAAAAAAATGAACGTGGAAAAATGATTTACAAGTGAACTGCTGCTAATACGACTGATATCGGGAAAAGGAGACTACAGTGAAGACTACAAGAGTAGAGGTTTACGCCGATTGTGCTAGCTTCGGCGGCGGCGGAGAGGCCAGAAATAACCGGCGGCGGCGGCGTAGCCGGCAGAGAGAACTGGCGGCGGCGGCGTGGGCTTCACCGTCGAATTTGACGGCGGCGGCGGCGTATGCACTTATTTAATAAAATTTTCCTCATTAAATAAAGAAAAAAACCACTGAACATTTTTTATGTCTATTAAAAAAAAAAAACTTATTCAAAATTAATTCACAGTAATTTTTCACAGACTTGATTTTACATACATATATGTAATTGTATAAAAAATTAAGTAATTTAAAGATAAAATATTTCCAATTTTTTTTTTAAGTTGTATTAAAAGCTATGACGCCGGACGCCGCCACCGCGCCGATTTTTCCGTGACTTGGCGGCGGCGCGTCAGAAAGACCAAAAATCGGAGCGGCGGCGGCGGCGTGGCGCGGCGGCGTAAACGTCTATACAAGAGGCACGTGGAAAGTGAGGTGTGCAGGCCGCCCACCTCAACGCCGCTGGACAGCGAATATTCAACGCGGGGTTGGCAATCCGCCCACTCCGCCGTCGATGGAATTTATATCCTCCTATAAGACTGGTGAGTAGTGTGTAGATAAGTTGCTGAACAGTTCTCTATTGCACAATGCCCAAGACAAGACGCAGTGGCGTCATAAACAGAGCAAAAAAAGAAATAGCTCAACTTAAAGAATTACTCAATGCAGAAAATCCCCCGAGTTGGGACACTGCTTCGAAAATTCAGAATAAAATCGACTTTTTAAAGTCGTTTGCGCAACAAACAATAGAGAACAAGGAAAAAGAGCAACACACACACTCACCATCTTATATTCCAGTAATTGGTGAAAAACAGAATCTAATAAACAAAATTCAAATCCCCCAGCAGATTGCGGGTTGCGCCGGATTGCGCCGGGCCTCTAAGTAACATCCACTGCAACTACACCTGTGGATAGGCCGGAGACTCAAGGAAAACTACAAAAAAAAAAAACAAAAAGACAACTACAAAAGCCTGTGCGATGACCAGCACCAGCACCGGCCCCGCTAGCCGTTCCAAGGCAACCAAAGAAGGACCGACAGCGTTACAAAGAACGCACAACATAATTTTATCTATATTTACTATGTTACTTATAAAAAAAAAAAATTAAGAAAATTGTAAAACCATTGTTAAACTGAGCTCTAACTAGCCCAGTAGCGTACGGCCCGTAAAACCGTACAAAATATCAGGTAGTTAATGTACACCGTCATGAACGGTAAAATTATTCAATCCACCTACGGGGTGTATTAGGCTCGTGTGTCTAGACACGCGTATTGGCCTTTAGTGCAATAATAATAATTATAACACTTAAAAAAAAAAATTTAGCATTAAAACATACAGTGAACCACTAATGTCTTCATACAGCATAAATTTGTTAAATTTGCGTATAATAAAGATGTTTTGATGCGGGTTTTTTATAATTTTTTGAAAACTGCAAAAAAGCCACTTTTTGTGTGAAAAGTAGGAAAAATGGGTTAAAATCGTCATATTTAGGATTTTCAAAAAATTATAAAAAATACTAGCCAAAAAATTTTTTTAAATTTTTTTTTGCAGTCACTCTTAGAATTGTTTGAAGAATTTTTCTGCATCAAAATATTTTTTGGAAAAAATCGAGGAAAAAAGTGGAAAAATTGACTTTTTTTAAAATTCAAAGTTTTCGATGGGTACTTAATGGTTTAATGAAATTTTTGCATCATTAGAACGGGATTTGATTGAATAAAAGATTAATATACAAAACCCGCATCAAAACATCTTTATTATACGCAAATTTAACAAATTTATGCTGTATGAAGACATTAGTGGTTCACTGTATATATAAAAAAAAAAGTATGATGAAAAGATTAATATAAAAAAAAAAATAATTAATGAAATATATGAATTCGAAAAATAGATTCAACTTTTCACCAAAAAAAAAATAAACACATTTTAAAAAAAAATTTTCATACAAATTTTCAAATTTCAAAGAAAAAATTCTTATTAGATCCATCATAGAGAACAAAAATAAAGAAACAAAATGGGCGGCCAGAAATCGAAAGTGGCAGACAGCCCTGCTAATGTCATTAATAACGTTGAGATTGTTGACCATACATCTCAAATAGATTCATTCTACACGTATTACGTTATGATAATTTTGACAACCATTTCTGCGATTAATCTCGCATTAAAGATGTATTTGTTACACAAGAGATCATTAAAGAAGCAATACCTTAGCCGAGGTAATGATCTTGACAAAATCTAAGAAATACTAAAAAAAAAATAGAAGAAAAAAAATATTTTCTTAAAAAATGACAAAAAATAATATTATATACTTAACGGCTTTTTCTTTTAATTCATTTTATAATTACCAAAGGTCAGAAACTTATTACTGACTTAAAATCTATCGAGTGGCAAAGATATTAATGGATCATGGAATAAATAAATAATTAAAATAATAATGTCGAAAAGAACACATGCTGCATTAAGAACAGCATATAACAAAAGAATAGTCCACACTTCCATACTATATGGAGTGGAACGATATTTGTACGAAAGTTAAAAAACTAAAAATTGAGCTCGACAAATCGTACAAATGTATCAATCAAAACCGACAAACTCAAGCAAGCACCGTAAATAAGCACACTAAAAATTTAGTGAGTATTTTTAATGAAATACGGGAGCTGTTCAATGATAATAAAAATAAATTATCAGAAATACACTGGACTCAAGCTTCAGACGTTATCAAGCGTCTAAGAGAAAATCTTTCTACAGTCAAAGAGAGATATGAGTTAGACATTAACTTGCCTAACATAATTAACAGCCCAGTAATATTTATAGTGACTGATGTGGATGAAAAAACATCCATGAGCAATGGGCCAAAGTCACCTAACACAGGATATCTCAGCATATTCTCAGAAGAAGATTCTAAGGAATCTATTCATTCCGATAGCCCCACAACAAGCGCAGGGGCAAGTACACAAACGGAAATAAACAAAACCGGAAAAATGGCTCAAGCAGTGGTGCAATTCTTAAAAACAGCGTCATCTCTGATACCAGATTTCGATGGCAATGCTGAAAATTTAAGAAGCCTTTTAGACGCGTTGCAGTTGGTGGACTTAATAAAAGAGACCCACGAAGCAGCAGCTGTCCAATTGAATAAACGCATGCAAAAGACTTCGGACGTGTATTTGTTTCTTTCGGGGCTGTGGATATATATATATTTCTACAGTATATACCAACATACTTCTACATACATATAAACACATAGATATAAGCATTGCCTGTTTCGGGTTAGCTGAACCCAACATGAACATATAAGAAATATTCTCAATAAAGTAACACAACGGAGCAGACGCTCCAAACAAAAACGGTCTTTCTTGAACATATTACAAGGCCTTGATCTTCTAAAAAAAGTCAATGCAAACATTGACTTCACCCTAAACACAATTAAAACAGACTACAGTTAAGAACCCATTTTATTCACACGTTCACCAGGCGTTAACTTCATTCATCGATGCCCCAATCGTTGTCAAAGAATCTTTCGATAAAATGATTAAGCAGAGAATAAATACATTCGCAGACCCCAACGAGGCTCCGCCGTATAATATTAACACTATCGCAACAATAAGAACTGATAGAGAACCGGTATATTCAAAATTATACCCTCACCCCATGGGAGTCACTGATTTTGTCAACGCTGAAGTTAAACAACTACTAGCGGACGGCATTGTCCGACCCTCAAGGTCACCGTACAACAACCCAACTTGGGTAGTTGATAAAAATTAACGGACGAACAAGGTTTTCGAAAGAAAAGATTGGTAATTGATTTCAGGAAACTGTATCAAAATCCAATCGATGACAAATACCCGATTCCCACAATCTCGACGATTTTGTCTAATGTGGGTAAGGCTCAGTATTTCACAACACTGGAACTGAAGTCGGGTTTTCACCAGGTTCAACTTGCTGAAAGCGACAAGGAAAAAACAGCATTTTCTGTTACCAACGGAAAATATGAGCTCTGTAGATTACCCTTTGTGCTGAAAAATGCCCTAAGTATTTTCCAGAGTGCCATCGACGACGTCCTTAGAGAGAAAAAAGTAAAACTTGCTACGTTTACGTAGACGATGTGATAATCTTCTCTGAAACAAAGGAAGACCACATTAAGGACATCGATTGGGTTCTCAAAAGTCTCCAAGAAGCTGGCATGAGAGTATCACAGGAGAAATCTAAGTTTTTCAAAAAAAGCGTGGAATACCTCGGATTCATTGTGTCAAGGGCATAACAACTTCACCTGAAAAAGTGCAGGCAGTATCAAATTTTCCGACCCCGCCTACTCTGTTTGACTTGAGATCATTTCTGGGTCTCAAGTTACTACAGATTTTAGCTTCGGAAGAGGTCTTACTAAGCTACCCCGACTTTACTAAACCATTCGAAATTACCACAGACGCCTCCGGTTAAGGCATAGGAGCGGTATTGTCCCAGGACGGCCGGCCTATGCATGACAAACGAGAGAGACCATCAGCCACTGACATTCGCGGTGTCAGATAAAAACCCAAGTGCCAAGATAAAACGTTGGAAAGCGTTTATCGACGAGCACGGGGCTAAAATAATCTACAAGCCGGGGAAAGAGAATTATGTGGCTGACGCTTTGTCGCGGCAACATGTTAACGCATTCGAGGAGCCTGTAGAATCCGACGCAGCTACTTGTCATAGCGAAGAGTACCTTACCAACACAATAGAGTCGGTAGAGAAACCGGTAAATTGCTTCAGACACTCCCAGAGTTAAAAGCTCTATCCTTTTCAAAGAAAAAACAAGACATTTGATAAGTTTCTCCGTCCGAAATACCCTATTGACAGCCCTGATGGACTTTGTTAAGACCGACGTAGTCAACGCAGTTCACTGCGAGCTACCAGTCTTGGCATTTATTCAACACAAGCTGGTCGAAGCATTTCCCACGATAACTTTCAACATAACCGACCGTTCCGAACAAATGGAAATCATGTTTATCGCGCAGTTCAAGAAAATGTAAACTTTTTTTTTCAAAAAATGGGCCGCTTAGCGACGGAAGTAACACTGTGCATTGCAGAACGTGTTCAATGGCAAAATACAACAGCCACCCGACAAAACAGGTTCTCGGAAATACACCAATCCCATTATACGCTGGAGAAAAACTTCACATTGATGTATTCTCGACAGATAGGAGGTATTTTTTGACCTGTGTTGACAAATTTTCCAAATTCGCAATTATACAGCCAATAGAGTCACGAGCAATAGTCGATATGAAATCTTCTGTGCTACAACTGATAAATTGTGGGAAACTGTCAAGATGCCGTCAGCACTTCAGTTTGCAGGAGAATCGAAGCAACCACCTCCGCCCAACAACTGGTGTCAGGGACAGTCGCCACCTGCCACACCCACCCGGGACATCTGGAGCCCGTCAAACTAATCGAAGAGAGCGTAGTGATCATGTGATTCCGCACAACAATACCAAATGGTCAATTGGGCTGACAGATGAATGTGTAAGTTAACAGCCAAGTCAACGAACGACCCTCGCAATGAATTCATCGAGCAACCCGCGCGCTAACAACGTTACTGTATCCAACCACATATGCAACGTAGCCAAAATAGTGTGGGTCCATTGTGTCGCAAGCGTTGAATTCTTAGCGGAAATATGCTGAGTCGGTTTTACTGACCATGGAATGATCTTTTATGTACTTATTATATATTTAGGTTTAGATTCATATTTCCATTTATGTACTTAGCCTTAGTCTTTTATTCATTCCATTCTTATAATCAGTTCTATGTGAGACGTTTGACAATAAAGTTCAATTTGCATTTTACTCCGGCACGCTGCCGTTAATATTTGATTTATTAATCACACATTGTTGAGCCACAAGGCCAACACTACAATTAAGGGGACGAAGTCAAGTCCTCCACCCTAATCTTCATAAAGCTAACAGCTGATATAACAACAACACCATTCGCCGCTGGACCGGAGACATCATAGCTGCTGTTTAAGGAAGGGAGGAAAACATTTACTTACACATTGAAATAAAATTAATTTTCGTTGCATGTGTGCGTAAGCATTTCTGTATTTGTATTGGTGCGTGCACATCCATAAGGTAGCCTTGGGCACACCTGGTCTAGATGCACAGATGCACAGGTATGGGGCGCATTTTTTAATCCTAATAGCTCCCTTTTTTGTGATGGATCAGTTTACTTAAGTATTTCATGAGATTGTGTGTGTTCGATACTCAAGTTGTCGTTATTAAAAACTGCAGCGAAGTTTTAATTGATTTTGTTTATTTCTGAGCAGCAGAATAGATACATGATATCTCACAGTCGAGCTCACCCAAATGTAACCTTTTCCAATAGTTAATCCTTCCTCGCTCCTGTTCGCAACAGCTAATTTCAAACGATTAAATTGACAAAAAGGTTACATTAGATTTTGCCTTAATCTGCGAATTGCTCCCACCTGTTGTCTGTTACAAGTGTCTTGATTAATTGTTTAGTTAATTACGCAACAATGGCTCTTTAACATGTGCTCTTTCATTTCCGAAAGTCCAAAGTGACGAGCGATGAATGATGGTATCAGGAGACGTAAGAAATTCCCGGGTCCTCTTTCATTTCGCAAGATTATCATGGTCATGTACGCGGATGTAGATTTTGATGCTGTAAATTTGGATGCGGTTTGAGCAGCGCATCACAACTAATTACAGTTTCAGTTTCGCAGTCGCTTCAAAGACATAAATTATACATGCACTGCAATTTCCTCTCGAGCGAAAGATTTCAGTGCACTCTGGGTTATAAGCCCGATATTTTGACCAAAAAAAATCAATTTTTATGTAAATAAATTAAATTATGTAAATTAAATAAGAAAAAAGTTAAAAACTTATGGTTCTACAATGAAAAACTTAAAAAAGTTGCTAAATAAACCCTTAGGTAATTTAAGGTGTCAACCCTTAGCAGCCTAGTTCGAAAAGGTTGGTGAAAATGCTAAGAAAAATTAAATCTCTCGAAGCTCTGAGGCACCTCGGAAATTTCCGTGCTGAATTTCTTTCTGCGGAATTCTATGTCGCTTGCGGTTTCTGTGGCATCCCTGTATATGTTGTTTAGGATGGCCCATTTGAATCAAAGAATAGCTGATTTAATTCTTTACCTAAAAATAAATTTGTTTGCTTTTGGCAGAGCTCACAAAAGTTTATAGCCACAAAGAAGCGGGACCTATTTTTTTATTTTATTACAATATATATATTTAATTAAATATTGTTCATCAACAAGTTGGATATCACAAATTATGGGTGTTAAAAATGCTTTCGTTACATGAATTTTACCTTGTTTAGCGCTAATTAGATTCTTACTCTAGATGATTGTTACTGCTTGATTTACCCTCACTTTAAGGTCGAAGGACTTGCCATGGTGGTTGTTATTCTGTCAAGATCTTCACGGAATTTTAATCCATTATATTTGCGTCGTTGTTTCTCAAAGTATGCGCTTCATGAATCATTTTATGTATTGTGTTCAACTTATAATTACTTATATTAGTTCTCACTGTACTGCAGTGGTCGGCACCAACACAGTCATATGTTTGCATTGCGTTAGTGAGCATTTTTGTTCGCCTAACAGCGGAATAACAGCCACGTTAACAGAAGCAAATCGTAGAAGTGTACATGAGCGACAGCGCAGTAGCTACGCAAGTTTCCTATACCTACGGGATAGGGCCGTGCCGACCGCTGCTGTACTGTATACACAAGTATAAGAAAATCAATTATGTGTTTTTTAAGGTAATTTATTTTTGTCAAGTCTGCACTGCCGTCCACTTTCATGCTGTAAGTGGGACCTTATTAATTGTCCCAACGGGTCGAAGTGCAGACTTGTTATATTATTACTGTACATTCTTAATGTTTTTAAAAATAAAAAAATAAATTACACTAATGTTCATCCCGAATTTCCAGTCTTTCACTTTATATTGAGAGTTTGCGCCAAAATATTGGGCTTTAATCCCAAAGTGCAGCGCAAAGCTCTTTTTCGTCTCTTTTTTCTTTTCAAATATGCAAACTGCGTGCGCGTTGCTGAAAGTTGAAAGATGAAAGCACGTTACCGGATGCACACAAAAACAAACAGTTAGAGAAAAATCAAGTTCTTTCGGACTTGAATCAAAAAAGCCCGAAGTCAAAATATCAATAATAGTGAAAATTCTTGATCCAAGTACGTACTTATATTTAATTTAAAACGGTTTTGAAATTCTCGATATCAATAGCGTTCCGATAATGTAGAATATTACATATGAATACGTAATAGTGTAAACATGAATCAATCATAATAAGTAAGCATAAGCATTTCTATGCACTCGATATATGATCGCTTTTGAAGGTCAGTGCAAATTAACAATTCAATAGTTATTTAATTGAAAAAAATATTTATTTATTAGTGGGAGGCAAGTACTCCCGATGTGTTTGATACCAAAATTAGAACTAAAATACAATTGTGATATTATGCTGCAAGTCAGCTATGTTTATGCTAAAGCTTCTTTTTCTAAAGCTCAAAAGCTCGCAAGAGCGGCTTGTGTAATTGAAAGTTTAATTGTGAAATCAAAAAGCTCAATATCGGGATTATGTTTACATTAAGAAATGAAGCTGCGTGTGAAACGTTACATTAAATGTTTATGTTAGGAACTGCGCAAAAGAATCTTTATCTTTGCATTAAATATTTATGTTAGGAACTGCGCAAAAGAATCTGGATCTTAGCTTGAAGAGGTTGCGCTGTATTGTTTATGTTAAAGCTGGGAATCTGATATTCTGAGTTTACGTTAAAAGATACAGCTGCTTTATAATTAAAAGTGTTGACTGAAAAGGGTCTCATAAAAGTGGGTAAGCTGAGCAATTGGAATGAAAAACGGATTTGAAATATTGTTTACAGTTGCAATAAGAATTGCTCTGTAGCCTGGGTGATAACTCCTCCCTTTCTTAAAAAGTATCGTCCTCGATTCTTAATGGTTTCTTTTTAGAAATTCGATTTGTTGATTTAATTTATGCAATATGTCAAGCTCTAGTGTTGTGGTTTGATTATCATTTTGATTGTGTGATGATTTTGATTTTAGTAGCTTAATGGGATTTAAATTTATTATTGGGCAATATTTAAGAAGCTTTATCATAAGAAAAATAAAAATAATTATAAATAAAATAAATGTGATTTTGGAATGATTACTTTCTAGTTTTATAACAATTTTTGATAAAATATTTGTATTTTCTAATTGTAATTCCGTCATATTGGTACTTTGATATTCTGTAATTAAGTAGTTTGTGAATTTATTGTGTTTTACATAGTTTAAAATTTTTTCTTTTTCATTAGTGTAGGTGATATTGTTTATAATTACTATGGTTTTAAAAGTAACAAGATAAGTACCTGTAAGCCAAGTTTCGTTAATACAATTTGTTCCTGACACTAAAATAGCGCCATCTGTTATAATTTCTATTGGCTTATTTTTTTCAGATAATTTTTTACAAGTTTTAAATTGTTTATTTAGGAGATTTACAAAACAATTTGGAATAAATATAATTTGGGCAAAACTGTTATATAATTCTTTTTTGAAATTGTTGATAAGATAAAATGTGTTGTTACAATTAGCAATTTTATTGCTGACATATAATTTCCCATGTGTTTGTGATATGGCTTTAGCGTGATATAGCTTACAGTTATAATTAATAGTTGGATATTTAATAAAAACTATGATTAAACCTTGGAATGAAATAATTGAAAAAGAGGAAACATCCAAAAGATCGATTAAGGTGATGTTTAATTTTTCGTGATTGAATATATTTATCATGTCTTGTTTATTTAAAATTTTTGGGTTAAGTATTCTGGCTTTTGAAAATGTGATAGTATCCAGCAAATTTTGTAGGTCAAGTGACAATAGTTTAAGGCGATATTTTTTTAGTAAAAATTCCTGATTTAATTTATTGTCTTTTAAAAGGGTTGTGATTTTCGTAACTTTTTTGAAAATTGCAGAATTAATTTGATTTTGCTGATTATTATTTTGAATAAGTTCATTAACTTTAGTTTGAATAGTTATCATGTCATCATGATCTGGTGTTCCTGTAATCCATTTAAAAATGGTACCTAATTCGTTAATACCGCGCTTAAAAATGTTGTGAGCTGTAAGTTGGGAAAGAAGTGTTTGGATTAAATTTAATTCCATGGTTATTTCCCAATCTATGGTAGAATTTCTATTTTTAAAAAAATTTAACTCATTTTTAAAAATGTCATTATAAAACCTAAGGCTAGTAACGTGAAAAACTTCTCCATATGTTTCGTATAGAAAAAAATTATCTGTATCCTCAAGTAAGACATAGTCATCATTTGAGTAATTGACAATGTCAGAACCGCAAATCGGCAATAAAATAGATATGACACACAAAATGTTCATTCTAAAAGTATATAAAAAAAGAAATATAAATGAATTAAAATTTAATATTATACTTATGAATAATACGATTTCTATTGTTTATTCTTACTTTATTTCCTAAGTCTTCTTTAACTACCTGCTTTTTATATCTGGGCTGTAGTTTATTTCGTTCTCCGTGAATTTTTTCATAAATAATTTCGCCTGTTTGGTAATTTTTAGGTGTTCTTTTTTCATTGTGATATCCTAACATTTTTGCTTGAGCTGATTCTAGTTTATCTGGTAAATTTGCATGATTTATTTTGCTGTATAATATGTCGCATGGTTTTTGTTGGGTTGTTGATTGTATTGTGTTATTGTATTCTTTTACTGCTCGGTAAATAAGCTCGGAATGGTCCATTATATTGTATTCTTCGTGGATACAGCGAGAAATTTCAATTAGTGTTGAATGTACTCTTTCTACCTGTCCATTACTCAAACTGTGCCGGGGATCGGCAAAATGAATTGTTATACCTGAACGAGACATGGATGATTTGAATTGTGCTGATGAAAAACTAGGTTCGTTATCCATCATTATGGTTTTAACAAAAGGGAAAGGTTGGATTAATTCTAACACTTTATTTGCCATGTCTGATTTGTTAGCGATTTCTTTTACGACCAAAAACTTAGAATAAGCATCTATACAAGTTATGAATGTTAATTTTTGGGCATAGAAAATGTCAATGTGAAGTGCTTCACCCTCTCTTTCTGGAATAGGTGCTTTAGAAATAGGGATTTGTTTGGGGTTCCTGTTATATTTATTTTTGTTACAGTTTTCGCAATTTCGTATGTGTTCTTTAAGTTTTTTATATAATGTAGGCCAGTAATAGAACTTCAAAATTTGTTTAAGAATTTCGTCAAATCCTCTGTGAGCTCGAGCATGTGTTTCGTAGATAATTATCTCTTGGTCATTTTTGTTTTCAATGTCTTGCACAAAATTTCGTGTGTAAAGAAACTTATTGGTAAATGTACTTTTTAATTTTGTCTGAATCTCATATAGATCTTCGAGACAACAATGAATACCTGTAGTTAAATTTGGTTGGAGAAATTCTTTAAGTATGTTTATTAAGTTATCTACTGTGTCATATTCTATAATATGTCTTGTTTTGTTGAACACGTCGTATTTTTCGTGAATGGTAATTCTATTTTTTGAAATAAGTAACTGCTGTTTGAACTGATTAAGTGGCTTGTTAGTTTCTTCTAATACATTTTCATAAGAAGATTCTTCTCCAGACAAGTGGTTTCCTTTAATGGATTCTTGACTACCTGTGATAGAAATGTGGTTAATGACTATCCTTGATAAGGCATCAGCAACGACGTTAGTGGAACCTGGTTTATAAAATATTTTAGGGTTAAATTCTTCTATAAAAGCATGCCAACGTTTCATTTTTGGATTGGGGTTTCGTGCAGAAACTGCGAATGAAAGCGGTTGATGATCTGTGTGAATTTTAGATTTGTAACGCTATATAAATAATTTCGGAGATTCTTAAAAGCACATACAATAGCGTATAATTCTCTTTCATTTGTGGCATAATTTCTTTCTGTTTTGTTCAACGTTTTTGAGACAAAGGTGATTGGTTTATTTTCCTGTGAAAGGACTGCGCCTATGGCAATATCTGAAGCGTCTGTATTGAGAACAAACTTTTTTGAATAATCTGTTTGGGTTAATTCAACTTTTGCAATTAAATGTGATTTTAGATTTTCGAAAGCAGAGAAAGCTTCTTCATCTAATGATATTTCCGTTTTCTTAGACATATGTTTTGAAACCATGCCGTTATGTCCTTGTAATAATTTAGTGAGTGGCTTTGCTATGGATGCATAATTTTTTACAAATTTTCCGTAATAACCGGTTAAACCTAGAAAACCTCGTAATTCTCTCAAGTTTTCGGGTGGGGGATATTTTACAATAGCTTCTATTTTTTGAGGATCGGTTTTGATTATGTTGTGTGATACTATGTATCCCAAAAATTCAATTTCTTTTCTGAAGAATTTTGATTTTTCTTAAGATATCTTCATATTTGCTTTAAAAATGATATCAATGACTTCCTGTAAGTCATCGAAATGTTGTTCCGGAGTTTCTGAAAAAACTATAATATCGTCCATGCAAGTTTTGCCAACTTTTCCGCGCAAGATATTATCCATTGCCCTTTGGAATATGCTTGGTGCATTTGCAAGAACAAATGGCAATCGTAGAAATTCGAATTTACCATTGTTAAAAGAGAACGCTGTTTTTTCAATGTCTTAATTTTTCATTAAAATTTGATGGAATCCTGATTCCAAATCAATTGTCGAAAAGAAGCGTGCTTTTCCTAGGTTAGACAAAATAACCGAGGGATCTGGCATTGGATACCTATCGGTACAACCGATTCTTTGGTGTCCCGTCTTCGTTAAAACCTTTTTTTCCCACTATATTTTTATTATATTTTCGTTCAACATCCTATTTATTTCCTGACTAACAAAATTGTTAACTGAGTGAGGATAAGGATATTGCTTGCTGTAGATTGCATTGTCATTTATTGTTCGAATCTCTCCTCGGATATCTGTCCTAAAAGGGAGACTGGTTTGAATCTGGGAATGCTTTTCTTCTATCTCTTGAACGACCTGTTGTTCAAGGATATTCAAATCTATTTCGTTAATAGAATGATTAACTGTACACAAGGAAGAACTTGTTGTAGAGGATACCGACATCTTTCGACGTCTACTCTTTTTTGATTTCTTCTTTGTGCGTTTTGTTTCCCCAGGTTTATTTTCAATTCTTTGTTTTTTTGTTTGTGGGCTTTCAGCGTCACTTAATGACGATGATTCTATTTCTGATACATTAAATAGGGAAAATGTTTTGTATTTTCCATTTTGGTAGTCCATGTACGAAGCGACTGTGTAAGCTTCATCTGAACTCATTAAATTGCCTACAGTTTCTTGGGCATGTTTTATAAGATTTATTTTTTCTGTTTTATTATTATAATGCAAACTTCCGTCTGATAAATTGATTACTGCTTTGATTTCTTTCAAAAGATTGTAGCCAACCAATAAATCTGCATCGAGGTTGTTAATTTCATAGAACCTGTGGCGTTTACCGAATATATTTATATTATGAAAGTGTGTTATTATACTGTAGCCGTTTACAGTTTTTATTCTCTTCTTTATTACTAGCTCTTCTGCATTGTCGTAAATACCCTTGCTCACATAACAAGCGGTAGCACCTGTGTCTATTAATATTTTAAGACTTTTATTTATTTTCTTGTCTATCCTGTAGAGTTGGGTCGTTTAGTTCTGAAAAAGTTCAAATGAACGGGTCATTAAAATGAACTAATGAACTTATTCAGTCATTTTGGTCAGTGGGTCCGTTATTATGAAATTTTTTTTATCCTATTCAGCCCTGGAGTCGTTGAAGCTCGAAGATAAAGTTAATTTTGAAATACAATTTTATAATCCTTTTATAATCTATTTTAAAATGTCTAAGAGAAAGCGCAGCAATATTTGGAATTACTTTATTGAAAGTAAGGACGGAAAGAATGGCAAATGCATATATTGCAAAGCCAACTTAAGCATTGCAGGAGGCTCCCAGGGCAATTTGGCGCGCCACTTAAAGCTCAAACACCCTACGGTCAATTTGGCACTGGATCGTCAGAAAACGGTACCATCTATCGCTGATCGTCAGGAAACGGTACCATCTACCGCTGACCAACCACTAGCTGATGAATCTGAGCCAAGCTCATTAGTTTCAGTTGCTGGTCAGCAGATGATTACCAATTTTGTAAGGCGTCCACCAACTGGTCGAAAAGTCGATCAACTTGACCGGCAGGTCCTTAAAATGATTGCGAAGGGCAATCATTCTTTTCGGATAGTGGAGGAGCCCGACTTTAAGACGTTAATTGAAATGGCTTCCCAATGCCCTGGGTATAAACTCCCGCAACGAAAGGCCCTTTCCAATACCCTTTTAAGAAATGTATACGAGGAGTACAGAGAGAAAGTTCGAGAGAGTTTAGGCAAGGCACATGCCATTTGCTTAACTACCGATTCATGGACATCCCGCTGCAATCAAAGTTACAATTAAAGTTAGTAGTGACTGCACATTACATTGAGCCAGAAGAGACTACTCTAAAGTCGTCTTTGTTAGAATGTCAAGAGAATGCAGAAAGGCATACCATTACAAATCTATGCAGTTTTTTGAAAAAAACCATAGGAGACTGGGAGATGACAAACAAAGTGACTGCCATTGTAACGGACAATGCAGCCAATATTGTTGGGGCATTACATCAAGGAAATTGGCGCTCGATTGCTTGGTTTGCGCATACCTTGAATTTGGTCGTTCAATCTTCCCTATGTAGTACCGAAACAATTATTGCCCGAAGCAAGTCCATAGTGGAATATTTTCATCGCAGTGCAAACGGGCTAAAAGTGCTTAAGGAAACCCAACAGCAACTTAACTTACCGTCACTAAAACTCAAAATGGACGTCCAAACACGTTGGAACTCTACGTACGACATGTTGCAGAGGCTTGTTACTGTTAAGGACGCATTGGCAATAGCGCTACCTCGACTTAGACCGGATTTAATTTTACTGAAGCAGGAGTGGAGAGTAATGAAAGAATTGATATCGGTCCTGAAGCCATTTTATGAAATCACTTCTGAAATATCATCAGAAAAGAATATAACATTATCAAAGGTAAGACCCAATAAATACCTTTTTCAAATTAAATACTTTTATTTAAAGGCTCACATACGTTTATTCTAGGTCACCATTTTCTGCAAAATGCTTGGCTCATTTCTAGCAACATTTTCTGCAGTCAGTGAGGAGGTGAAGGAAGTGTTCAATTATAAGTATGCAAGACCAGATGGCGTCCAGACTGAGCAGTATAGAAAAAAACGTGTTGTATGCTGAAAGCACAATCCTAGATCCACGTTTCAAGAGTCGAGGCTTCAAAAATCAGGGCGCTTTTAGGGATGCAGTGGAAGTACTCAAAAGGAAACTGCAATCAATATATATAGTGGAGCCAACTGAGTTTCACACTACCTCTCCAACTGCAGCTCAAGAAAATACCACTGAGGGCAGCCTATGGGACAGTTACGACGTGGAGTCTCGCTCGATAGTGCACTCCTCGAATAAAACGGTTGCTTCCGTTCGTGAGGTTGACAAATACCTTAACGAGGAATATTTGGATAGAAAAGAGGAGCCTCTAGTGTGGTGGAATCAACGCAAGTTGATTTACCTAAAATTATACAGCTTTGTCTTAAAGCGCCTTTGTATTGTGGCGACATCTGTGCCGTGTGAGAGAACCTTCTCAATTGCTGGTCAGATTATTACGGACAGACGGTGCCTATTGCTTCCAGAGAAAGTTGACCAATTAACATTTTTACATCATAACATGTAGCAGTATACATATTTTATTTTAAGACAAAGTTCCTTGTTTCGAAATTGATCTTCCACCTTATTATAATTTTTTTTTATCTACAATGATCCATGAAGTGGCTTAATTTTAGATTAAATTTCTATGTTATTATTTTTGTTATTTTGTTTTTATTTTTATATTTAGCAAAGTCAAAAAATATTAATGAATAAAAAATATTAATGAAGTACTAAAACTAAAACGCATTTTCTATTTATATTTATTCGAATCTTAAAATAAATTTCAGTGTCAAGAAACAGGTGTTAAGGAAATCATCTCTTTGAATCAAATTGATTGGCCTGAACGATGAAGGATAGGAGCCAATTCACATCAACAACTGACCAACTGAGCAGAATGACCTATTCATCTTTCATCGTTCATGACCAACTGAATAGAAACTTTTCATCGTTCATAGTTCATGACAACTGAATAGAAACCATCTCGTTCATAGTTCATGACAACTGAATAGAAACCACCTCGTTCATAGTTCACGACAACTGAATAGAAACCATCTAGTTCATAGTTCATGACCAACTGAATAACTGAACTAAACGACTGATTTAATGAACGATTGAACTTATTCAGCAAATTGAACTAAAAAGCCCAACTCTACTATCCTGTAGACGAAGGGGAGCTCTCCTGATCTTCCTCTAAAAAATGATCTTCTTGGAGGTTGTTAACACGCATAAGCTTGTTAGGTTGCTGACCTGAAGGGGGACTCGATTCCCGCTTTTTTGGTTGCACAAAATTTTGATTTTGTGGATATGGATATGGCCTGTTTTGCAACTGGATGGATTTATCTACATCCATGGGTACCTGTGAAGGTTGAGGATTGCTGTTGCCTTGCGCAACATTCTGATTTTGTGAAGCTTGATCAAAACGCAAACGGTTATCAAATTTTTTGAATGGGTTTGTATTTTCATTTTTCTTTTGTTGATTCCTTTGCCCAGAGCTGGGGCTGTTTTGTTGTAAAACTGATGATTGTAGGCGAAATGAGCCCTTTGATAATTCGCTTCAAGTTCTTGTGCCTTTGCCAAAGCATTAGGCAAGTTTTCTGGTTTAAGAGAAAACAATATTTCTGATAAGGAGCCGTTAAGGCCTGTGATAAAGATCCGCAAAGCATTGTCCCGGTTTTTATACCCTGTGCCCATTGAAAATGGTCAAAAAGGGTATATTAGATTTATGTGATGTATGTAACAGGCAGAAGGAAGCATCTCCGACCATATAAAGTGTATATATTCTTGATCAGCATCAACAGCCGAGTCGATTGAGCCATGTCCGTCTGTCTGTCCGTCCGTCTGTTTGAAGGCGTCGATCTCAGAAACTATAATAGCTAGAGACTTCAAATTTGGTATGTAGGTTTCTGGATACCGGACGTAGATCAAGTTTGTTTTTAAATTTGGATCGGACTACTATATCATATAGCTGCCATAGGAACGATCAGTCAGAAATCAAGTCTCAGTATGAAAAACTTTTTTGTTGTTTGAGATAACTGAACCAAACTGACAGAATATGCATATGGGATGGTCGCATACATTCTGACCAAATTTGATTGAAATCGGACCACTATATCATATAGCTGCCATAGGAACGATCAGTCGAAAATCAAGTCTCAGTATGAAAAACTTTTTTGTTGTTTGAGATAACTGAACCAAACTGACAGAATATGCATATGGGATGGTCGCATACATTCTGACCAAATTTGATTGAAATCGGACCACTATATCATATAGCTGCCATATCAACCATTAGTCGAAAATCAAGTCTTTGTTGTTTGATCTATCTGAATCAAACTCACAGAATATGCATACGCGATGGTCCCTTATAACCTGACCAAAATTGGTTGAAATCGGATCACTATATCATATAGCTGCCATAGGAACGATCAGTCGAAAATCAAGTCTTAGTATGAACAACTTTTTTGTTGTTTGAGATAACTGAACCAAATTGACAGAATATGCATATGAGATGGTCCCAACCAATATTCTTTTTTATGGATACTGGCACAGGGTATCCTCCAGTCGAGCAAACTCGACTGTAGCCGCGCCCACTTGTTATTATTCATTTCGGTAATAATGCTGGCTTTGTCACCGTATATCATGATAGTTTTGTTTATTAGAAGAGTCAATTTTTTATTGACCAAATTGTAGTAATCGAGGACAGACAAATTACCCTGCCTCAAAACGCTCAATTCTTGTTCAATTATGTAGATTGGTCGTCTGTCGCTATACGCGAAATCCAATCTTGAAAGTATGGCTTCCAAACTAAGAACTGTACCATGATTGGTTAAAGTGTCGTTAGCTCTACCTGTCACTTTGTTTCGGAGAATTGTCAACGCACCTACGTACTTTCTACTTCCTTCTTTATACACTGCCGATCAACTGATTAGGTTCATGCTTACCGGGGTAGGAATTGGGCTGTAATTCCTAAACCAATGTTCCGATTTACATGAAATTTTTTTTCTATAGTTCTCTGATTCTTTAATAATAAGATGCCAAAGTATCGATTTTGATATGGCCAAGACCACTTTTATGATAGGGCTCGATTTGGCCTCTTTCGTACTCGGACAATTGCTATTCATGGCTTATTTTTCATTTAATATAAAGAAAATATATTAATTTACTAATTTGCAAATAAATTCTGTCGTTATATCGCCGAATTTTGCTCACAAACTGAAATTCATTCAGCTGAACCTATTCAGTTGAAGCAAAAATAAAGCATTAATTTTGTTACTCTTTCAGAAGAAAAAATAATTAAGCAATAAATATTAAGTTTATGAAAATCATACTTTGGCATCTTATTATTAAAGAATCAGAGAACTATAGAAAAAAAATTTCATGTAAATCGGAACATTGGTTTAGGAATTACAGCCCAATTCCTACCCCGGTAAGTATGAACCTATTCAGTTGATCGGCAGTGTACATGCGCATTGCGCAACAAGCTGCTTCGTGACAGCTAACATATGCGTTGTAACTACCCGAAAATTCTGGTATTGATTTGATGACATCGAAAGACTCATCGCAACGAACGGTATCGTTGATTTGTGTAGCTGTGTATTCTTGTTCACTGTTTCCGGGCAGGGTGACCTGCAACCTTAATTCTGCAATTTGTTGTTCTAGTGCTCTAGTTTGATTCGCAATCAACTGAGCTACCAAATCAGCTGTCAGACTATTGTTGTAAGCCATATTTAAATTTTGAAATCTTTCGATAAGGTTGTCCAGTTTTTCAATTATTTTTTACAAATGTTTGAGTTACAAAAAAGTAAATTTTATTGTATATATAGTTAAAAAAAATATTTAAAATAATTATATAAGACTGCTGATGGCTCACGTAAACGATCTTTCCTGATGAGTGTGGGGTCGTCTAAGTTTTCCTTCCTCCTGTGTTTATTTGGTTGTTGTAAAGAAATTCGGTCTTCCTTCTTTCTGGTTTTTGTTTTTATAGTCCAAGTTAAAAGGTCTTGGATTGATGATTGTTTTTTTATAAATTGGTCACATCAAGTTTTTTATATAATGTTATTGTGGCACTCGGTATTTCCAATTGTTGGAAATTTTTAATGCACTTGAGTTAATGTGGCACTCGGTATTTCCGATTGTTGGAAATTTTTGATGCACTGAAGTTATTTAGAGTTCAGAGACTTTTTATAATATTCGTCTCCTTTGGTAATCAACATCGACACTTTGCAAACTCGCGATACACTAAAGATTTTGTTTCTTTTAATTAGATCTTTTTTTGTGTTTTTAAACGCGAGCCCCACGTTGGGCGCTAATTAACAATTCAATAGTTATTTAATTGAAAAAAATATTTATTTATTAGTGGGAGGCAAGTACTCCCGATGTATTTGATACCAAAATTAGAACTAAAGTACAATTGTGATCTTATGCTGCAAGTCAGCTATGTTTATGCTAAAGCTTCTTTTTCTAAAGCTCAAAAGCTCGCAAGAGCGGCTTGTGTAATTGAAAGTTTAATTGTGAAATCAAAAAGCTCAATATCGGGATTATGTTTACATTAAGAAATGAAGCTGCGTGTGAAACGTTACATTAAATGTTTATGTTAGGAACTGCGCAAAAGAATCTTTATCTTTGCATTAAATATTTATGTTAGGAACTGCGCAAAAGAATCTGTATCTTAGCTTGAAGAGGTTGCGCTGTATTGTTTATGTTAAAGCTGGGAATCTGATATTCTGAGTTTACGTTAAAAGATACAGCTGCTTTATAATTAAAAGTGTTGACTGAAAAGGGTCTCATAAGAGTGGGTAAGCTGAGCAATTGGAATGAAAAACGGATTTGAAATATTGTTTACAGTTTCAATAAGAATTGCTCTGTAGCCTGGGTGATAACTTACACTGACCGCGTTTGCAGTAGAGGTGCAGAAACATCGAGTGAAACATCGATAACATCGATGTTTTCAAAACATCGGAACCATCGATGGTTCGTGACCACCATCGATGTTTTCACAAACAACTCTGCGCTCGGTGAGAAAAAATTGTAAGTAAATGAATTTCTTATTGTTTTTTCTAGAAACTAACAAAATTGTTGATAATATTTAGGATTTCTAGTTGATGGTGTTGGTGGACGTTGATGGATGACGAAGGCAAGATGGAGAATTACCTGAAAAGTAAGTTATATATCTTTACAAGCCCACGCTTCCTTTAGATATGTGTGCATGTATGTGTATGTACACACATACATTCATAAATTGGCTACTAATGCCGCAAAAATTTGGCGCAAGCCTTAAAATAAAGTAGCTGTATGCAAAGCTATTGAGTCTTTCCGCAATGTTACTTGCTGTTGTAGATCTCAACGGTATTGCACACACAATGCATACAAAGTATCAAGTCTTTCCGCAATGTTAGTTGCTGTATTAGATCTCAATACTATTGTACGCAGGCCAATCCCTAAGTAAAACACTCTCGAGTTATGATTATGAACTGACATCGTTTATTGAATTGTATGCGGTTTTAAAGGATTCTTATGTACTAATAAACAGAGTAAGATATAGTGTTAATATATTCCTGACTTCTTCTTACTTATTGTATTGTCTTATGTATTTATTTAGATCGAGTCGAATGTTGTCTTGTATTATGTTTGGTTCTCTTTTACTCATTGTCTAGTCTGATCTTATCTTATGTAACAACTATTTGACACATATCTTTTACTCCTTCTTACCCTTGTGCTCTATGCTCTTATCTGCTCTACATATATTTTACTCCTTGCTCTCTATGATCTTATCTGCTCCCACATACATGCAGGCTCGCTTATATTTATTTGATCTTTTTATTGCTGAGAACCGGGATCTCGACCCGTGTGGTAATTCTATGACCCTTTTGCGTCACTTGAGTGTTGCACATGTGGTGGCGCATTCCGAGGGCTGATTGAAAAGTATGTTCATTTATGAACATTTTGCGGGGGGCCATGCTTAAGTGGCTGTTGTTGGTGGTGATCCGAAGACTATATTAATATTTGTTTATCTATTTTACATTTCCTTATTATAAACATTGTACCTAAAGCTATCATTCCAATATTGTTTCTTAACCTTATCAAGCTATTAAGTTTTTGTTCATCTTATAATTTCTTCATATTATTAATTTCTTCTACATTATTTATTAGCTTATTAAATATGGCTTTTACTTTATTAAGTGAAATATTATTTGCTAGCTGTTTGATGTTGAATGTCATCCGCTGTTGTAATTACTTGAGAAGCGGTCAGTAAGTGCTTGTCTTGACGGGCAGTGCATCCTTCTTATAGCTGCAAGATGTCTTGTGCTGTTATTTGTAGCACTTGACTGTGTTGACTTCCGCAGGTCCATTCCAGAATTGGTTTGTTGACAACTTGAATAACCAAGTGTTTCGGGATTGCAGCTATGTCCATATGTGTTCGGCTGCTACTTGTTGAAACTCGCATGCTCGTTTTTTCCATCTACTCCTGGGTGAGATTCTTCTACTCGTACAAGTGGCTATTTTGTCGGACTTGTGCTCTCGTTTTTTAATAGTACTGTCTTTCCATTTTTGCCAAAGATGTGTTTTCATTATCGATAGTAATTTCCAACGATCCGTTAACCAAATTTTCTTATCGCTTTCAGTTTCCTTCACCTCCAACATCGGTCTTCCGATTAGAAAATGACCTGGAGTCAGAATATCCTCGCATTCTTTTCCGTAGTCAATCGGATATAATGGCCGAGAGTTGATAATAGCTTCAATTGTCGCTAGCCTGTCCTCGTACTTGAGTGTGCTGTCTCCAATTCCTCCGAAGTGAGGACTTGCCGGCGGGATAAATTGACATTCTATCCTTTCCTTTTGCACCTTTTCTTCTCGATGTTTTGTTTGCTTGGACTGCTCCTCTGTGACATTGTCCAAAGTAGTTTTATTTCTGTTCTTTGGTTTTTTCATATGCTGATATTCCTTTACCTCCGCTTCCTGTTCCGCTTGTTCCTGTTGTACGCTTTCATTTTGCTTGGAGTCCTTAGGTTGATCGATCGTTTTTAGCTGTTTTGGCTTGTTTTGTTTTGCTTCACCTAGCGTCCGTTCCAAATTAGTGCGCCCTTGTTTTCGCTTCTCCTGGGTTTGCTTCTCATTATTTTGCTCATCTTCGGATACGATTTTCTTGGTTACCGCAACGCCTTGGTGATCTCCATCATCCGTGTCATTTTCAGCCTGTCTAACGCTATCCTTCTCTTCGCTACTTTCTTGCTCGTCCATCTTCTGATTCTGCTTGCCATCTTTTTCCTGTTGTAGCTGCACTTGATCTGCTGAACTTTTTTGTACGGGATGGGGAACAGATTGCACATCGTCTTCCTTGCTCAATTTGTCCTTTGATTGTGTGTGTTGTTCTGTTTTCTCTTCCCTTGTCTCTGGCTCTTCAGGAGTCTCTCGTTTTTGCTCTTCATTATTTTTATCGATTTCACCACGTGTTTGTGTCTCCGGATACTTTTTCATAAATGGAATAAATCGTATTATTCGCTCACTATCTTTCCGTAATCTTTTTTCTGAGTTTAAAAAACGTTCCATCTCTCCTTTTTCTTCAATGAGCTGTTCGTAACGAATTTGCATTGATGACGTTACTTGCTCATGGGATTTTAATTCGTTGAAGATTTCTGTTATCCAATCGAAATCTTCTTTGATCTCGTCCAGATCGTTTTGGATTTGTTTCGGATATTGTCCACAAATGTTCAATGTTCTTTCCAATGAATATATCGCTCTGTTAAATTCTTCTATCCGCATAACATGTTTCGCAATTTTCTTGTATAATTGTGACATTATTTCATTTTGTATAGCTTGAGTTCTCCCAAAGGTTCCATCCATAAAATAATCTTCTGCCCAAAAGGATAAATTTTCCTGTAGAATCTTATCTTGTTTCTGGAACAATTCCCATTTCTCTTGAACTTTTGTTGCCCAATCCAAACTTGGGAATTTGTCCTCTTTTATTTCTTCGCCCCAGCTTTTCAATTGGGCGTATATGGCATATTGACTAACCTCCAGTGCATTGAGCTCCTCTTTAGTATACGCCATGTTGAACTATTTTATTTATTTATTTATTTATTTTTTTTTTTTTATTTATTTTTAGCAACTCCTGTTGCCTGGTCTCTCGTGTCGCCGCACGTTACAATGTTGCGCTGCTGTGGATTCCGTTTTACCACTTTCCAACGTAGCGCTTCCTTTTTTATTAGTTCTACAGAACTATTTTTTCTTGCGCCGCTATTCTGGGTTGTCAACTCTGACCCGCGCAGATCTTTCCCTGCGTCGTCCAGTCGCTGATTCCCACGTCGCTTTCTTCTTCAACGCCCAGATGTTGACACAATCTGGTTGATTCGTTGATTTCGTTTATTTTTAGAAACTCCTGTTTCTATTCGTTTTTCCTCTGTGACTTCGCAAAGCCACACTTTGAGGGTTGTTTTTTTTTTTTTTCTCTCGTGTCGCCGCACGTTATAATGTTGCGTCGTTTTGTCTTGGGTTATCGTTCCTGATACTGCGTTGTCCAGGCCAGCGATACCCACGTCGCTTTTTTTGTTGCGCCGTTTATTTTGGGTTATCGTTCCTGATACTTCGTTGTCCAGGCCAGCGATACCCACGTCGCGTTTTTTGCTGATCAGCTCTGATCCCGCGCAGCTCTTTTCCTGCGTCGTCCAGTCGCTGATTCCCGCCGTTAAATTGTTTGCGCCGTTTTTTCTTGGTTGCTAACTTCTGATTCCGCGCAGCTCTTTACTGCATCGTCCAGTCTTGTTGCTCCCACGTCGCTTACTTTGTTGCGCCGTTTTTCTTGGGTTCCCAACACTGATCCCGCGCAGCTCTTTACTGCGTCGTCCAGTTGCTGTTCCCACGTCGCTTACTTATTGTTGATCAGCTCTGATCCCGCGCAGCTCTTTTCCTGCGTCGTCCAGTCGCTGATCCTTTCCGTTGCAAAATTTCCTCAGCTCCGACACCGTGCTACTCTTCTTACGCTACGAAGCTGATTCCCTCGCCGCTCTTTTTCCAGCGTCGCTTGTTGTGTGAAGCTCCACCGCCGCTCGTCCAGTCCCACGCTGCAGTCAATCGTGGTAGCAGGATATTATTATTTTTTTATTTTATTATCCCTAGCTTTGCCACGATGCACGATAGGTGCGATCAATGGACTTGATCTGCGCGATACCGATTAAAGTATCTGCTACAGTTGGCAGTCACTGAGCTCAATTGCTCGAAGGACCATATGTATGCAAAGCTATTGAGTCTTTCCGCAATGTTACTTGCTGTTGTAGATCTCAACGGTATTGCACACACAATGCATACAAAGTATCAAGTCTTTCCGCAATGTTAGTTGCTGTATTAGATCTCAATACTATTGTACGCAGGCCAATCCCTAAGTAAAACACTCTCGAGTTATGATTATGAACTGACATCGTTTATTGAATTGTATGCGGTTTTAAAGGATTCTTATGTACTAATAAACAGAGTAAGATATAGTGTTAATATATTCCTGACTTCTTCTTACTTATTGTATTGTCTTATGTATTTATTTAGATCGAGTCGAATGTTGTCTTGTATTATGTTTGGTTCTCTTTTACTCATTGTCTAGTCTGATCTTATCTTATGTAACAACTATTTGACACATATCTTTTACTCCTTCTTACCCTTGTGCTCTATGCTCTTATCTGCTCTACATATATTTTACTCCTTGCTCTCTATGATCTTATCTGCTCCCACATACATGCAGGCTCGCTTATATTTATTTGATCTTTTTATTGCTGAGAACCGGGATCTCGACCCGTGTGGTAATTCTATGACCCTTTTGCGTCACTTGAGTGTTGCACATGTGGTGGCGCATTCCGAGGGCTGATTGAAAAGTATGTTCATTTATGAACAGTAGCTCTTGTTTTGTTATGTTGTTTAGTGAACAGAAAATTACATACAGTTTAGTAACATGCTTTTCTTATTTATTGGTTTAATAGGAGTGGAACCGACAGAGGAAGTGGAGACGGAGTCAGCACAAAAACGTAAGAGAGAGCGATCGGTTGTTTGGGACCACTTCAAAAAGAGCAGTGACAAAGCGTATGGCATTTGCAACTACTGTGGAAAACATCTTAAGACAGCTGGCAATACCTCAAACTTGCTTGACCATCTTAAGCGCTTGCATCCGAGTCGCATGACCGCTGATAAGGAACCAATGCCTAAAACGATGACAACTTTTTTGAACAAGGAGCCGTTCTATGGCAGTGACTCAAATATAAAAAAAAGACTGGATAAAAAAGCATAGCTCGCAAATAACTGTTGACCGTTTCTCGTTTTCTGCAAATAAGTGTCTTTTCCTGACTCTTTACGAAAAGACTCAGCGAGCAACCGTTTTTTCGGTTCTTAAATGAGCTCGCTCGCGCTCGGAGCGAAACAGTTTTTTTCTATTTTGTTTTGTTCTCGTTGTTCCAATACCGTTTCGTCGTGTTCAATGAAGCAAACGGTCTTTTGCATATATATTGGTATACATTCACACGCATAGGCAAGCAAATCACTAAGCGTCTGTTTTGCAGACGAAATTTTTTAATTGCGATCGTGAATTGAGTGTGTGAAGTTGGGAAATATTTGTTGTGCAAAATGGGAAGAGACATCAATAAAAAAGTGCACCAATTCTTTAAATTTAATTTGGGAGTAAATAAGTCAATTTGTTGTGTTTGCGGTATTAAATTGTCCGGCAATCATTCAACAAACTTAAGACGGCATTTAACAACAAAACATATGGACATTTTTAATGAGTGGAACAATTCTGGCGATACAAAATTAAACAAAAGTGAAGAAAAAAAAGAATATCTTATCAAACGAGCGAAGAAGCAATTGTTTCTTCTTTGATAAAAATTGTAACCACGGACAGAAAACCATTTATATTTCTAGACAGTGAAGGGTTCAAAGAAATAATGGATCCAATTTATAATGCACTTGGAATGAACCCTGTAACCTCTAGAAATATTATGAATTTTGTGTCAGTCAAAGAGCAGTTTGTTAAAGACAACATAAGGGCTCTCGTGAAAGGAAAGCTGGTGTCGCTGAAAATCGATGTTGCCACCAGAATGGATAAAGCCATTCTAGACATAAATTTGCAAATGGTCCACGCAAGCCTGGCTAAAACCGAAATCAATGTGAAGACGTTAGGCATGATTGAGCTCGGGGAATCTCACACTGGGATATATATGAAAAACAAAATTCTGGAGATCTTAGTTGATTATGGAATATCACTTGATCAAATCTACAGGTAAAAATTTAACTACATACAATTTTAAATATATGTGGTATTTTAAAGAATTTGAATATGATCATGCTCACAGCATTACATCCGATAATGGGCGAAACATAATAAAAGCCGTCCAAGTGTTAAATGATGCCACATAGGAATCCCTTTTTGAAGATGACACGGAAAGTGAGAATGTTCTGAATGAACTAGAAACGGTTGAACTTGTAGTATGCACGTATAATGAATACCCACTGTACCGAGAGTACTTAAAGGGTACGCACTGTAACACTTTGTTGCAGTGTTTGCATATTTCAATGTCCCGGTCATAAACCCTAAGTGGCCGAAATATGAACCGATCGCTATGGCTTAGCCCGCACACAAAGAGTGCTAGCGTCGGCATAATTGTAACAAACGGACAGCATGTGCATATCCCTCGCGCCTCCACTTGAGAGTGCATAGCCAATGTATATAAGTACATTCATAATTACATAAGTATATACCTACCTAACCGTCTCTCTGCCGCCGTCTGCGGGCAGCGCAGCTACGAGACCTAGCCTTAATTAGACTTAAAGAATAATGTCCAAAGAGAGAACGATTTCGAACATTGGAGCGGCACCATTGCTGCTCCCAATAAACAAATTAATATTCTAAATACAAATTGCGGACTCGTTTACTTCATGGCGACCGTGACATGGAAAAAGGACTACAAAGGACTACAAAGGACTACATGGAAAAATTAATTACAAGGGCAACGTGGCCAACATTAAGTGGAATTTGTGTTATTACCTGCACGTTGCATTAAATGTGCGGATCCCATTGGCCAACGCGAACTATACGAGCAGTGGAAAAATCAGCAACAAAAAAAAATCTGAGTGAGTAAAGTGTGATGGGAAGGGCTGGCGTTAAAACTAAAATAAAAAAAAGAATAGCGCATCTAAAGTGGCTGTTATTCACAGCAGAACCACCCCCGCCATGGGCCACGGCTCAAAAACTACAAAATGAGCTCGATTTTTTAAAATCGCAAGTAAAAAAGCCCAGAAACCCAATCACAACTCACTCAGTAGTGAAACATATATACGAACAAAAAACTGATCCACCATCTCCCAAGGAATTACCTAGAAGAGTCGACAGCTGCCCCGCCGACTGCCCAGGGCCGCTGGACAGCGTGCACTGCAAATATACGTGCATGAGGAAAAATAATTAGTGTGAGAGGCAATCCGCCCCTTGCACCTCCGTGGGAGAAGTTGCCTGTGCGAAGCCAGCACCGGCGCCGCCTGAGCCCAAAGGCCCAGGACAGCAGCAGCGGTTATCAAGCGTGGGAGGCACAGCCGCCACCTGCGCCATCGAGGGAACGTCAGCGTAGCCAAACCGGCGACGACCAGCTGACGTGGACAAAAGCCTGGACCAAAGAGAGGAAGAGAGCTGCAGAAAAAAAAAAAAAAAAACAAAAATGTATTAAGTAAAAATTATTATTATAAAAATAACTTCATTATATTACGTTATTTTTCAAAAGGAGGGAGATGTAGTATGCACGTATAATGAATACCCACTGTACCGAGAGTACTTAAAGGGTACGCACTGTAACACTTTGTTGCAGTGTTTGCATATTTCAATGTCCCGGTCATAAACCCTAAGTGGCCGAAATATGAACCGATCGCTATGGCTTAGCCCGCACACAAAGAGTGCTAGCGTCGGCATAATTGTAACAAACGGACAGCATGTGCATATCCCTCGCGCCTCCACTTGAGAGTGCATAGCCAATGTATATAAGTACATTCATACATACATAAGTATATACCTACCTAACCGTCTCTCTGCCGCCGTCTGCGGGCAGCGCAGCTACGAGACCTAGCCTTAATTAGACTTAAAGAATAATGTCCAAAGAGAGAACGATTTCGAACATTGGAGCGGCACCATTGCTGCTCCCAATAAACAAATTAATATTCTAAATACAAATTGCGGACTCGTTTACTTCAAACTTGCTAATATACACCTTGTGAGATGTGCAGCACACACTCTACAACTGTGCGTATTCGATGTAAACAAGATAAAGGAGATCGCCGACAAAATAAGTTCCTGTCGCACATTATCCAAATCGCTGCGCACAGAAACATATAGGTAAGTAATGATTAGTTATATATATAAGTTAACACTGGCTGGCACTCTTCTCCCCCGCCCCCTATGCCAGCCCAAGATACGACGGCGACGGTGCGACCGCTGCCACAACAACAAGTGCAGCGGTTCATTGGCTTGGCGTTGTCACAATATCCGGTTGCAGTTCAGCAGTTTGGCTCAACGGAACGATCAGCAAATTGGAGCAGGCGTGTGCAGCGCCAAGTCAGCAGAAGTTCGGCGATTGCATGCGACGGCAAGCGGTCAAATTGCAGCGTCTGCATACCGACGTCGACGCCAACGTCACCGCTGGCTGCAGCAAAGACTTCGTGGGAAACAGAGCCAGCCGGCAAAGACAGAACGAATTGGACCGGCTTCAGGAACAGAATTAAAATATTAATCAAGTCTCTTGATAAACTACAACTTTAACCTAATTATTCTTGAATAAAAACTTATAACGATTGCGAACCTCTGCGCCTTCTCTGTGGGATCTCTATGGGTTTTAATATCGGCACTCGTTCTACTACTACGGTTGTAGCGATGTTGAGGTAATGTTGCGTTTCGCTGATATGATCAGCGAACAAAGTGTTTCCAATAATGGAAAGGCTTAACTGGCAACGTTTAGTTGCGTTCATGACGACGGATTTGTCGAACTCATGCAAGAAGCGGTCCCGCGCTACAAGTTGCCGAGCAGAACGTATTTTCGCGATGTGATGCTTCCAACGGAATATGATCTGCTAAGCCTTAAGTTGCGTGCAGCTTTGGAGACCGTTAAGCATGTTGGTTTGACAACCGATCTATGGACATCTGCAGCTAACGAAGGCTACATCACAATCACGTGTCATTTTATAACAGAAAACTTTAAATTGGCGTCTGCACTGCTATCGACAGCACCCTTGATGACCCCCACAAATCATAACGCCCAGAACATCGCAGACTCAATAAGTTTAATGTTCGCTAAGTGGGGTCTCTTGTCTCTTGTTGTCACCGTTACAACGGACAATGATAGTACAATGAAAAAAGCGTGCGATATTTTGGAATTCAAGCATTTACCCTGTTTGGCACACACGATAAATCTGCTTGCTCAGGACATTTTAAAACTGGCAGCAGTAAATGTGATTATCTCAAAGTGCAAACGGATAGTAACATACTTCAAGCAAAGCACAATAGCCACAGCTAAATTAAAAGAAGCACAAAATACAAACGAGCCGCTTGTCTTAATTCAGGAAGTGAGCACTAGGTGGAACAGTGCATACGCCATGGTAAAAAGAATACTCCAAATAAATGAGTATGTTACTTTGACTTTGCTAAAACTGCGAAATGGCCCTTCACCGATCACAAATGAAGAACTCGACGTCTTGAATGACTTGTCGGATTTGCTGTCGCCTTTTCAGGAAGCGACTCTTTCGGTGTCAACTAACACAAAAGTGTCTGTGTCGCTAATTATTCCAGTCATTGCCGAGATTCATCATAAAATGAATCAAGTAAATGCACAGTTGCGAACACAGGAAGGAAAAGATATATATGACCTTGTTCAGAAACGCTTAGTTGAAAGACTTGATTCCTTTGAAACGCGCACAATTCCTCGCATCGCTACTCTCGTTGATCCTCGCTTCAAAAAAGATGGCTTTCTCCGAAGTTCAAACGCAGACCAAGCAGCTAAAGCGTTGGAGCTGGAATTGCTCTCTCTTAAATCAACAACTCCACGACGTCCACCAACACCAGAATCAACTTCAAACGAGGCAAGCAGCAAATTTTCATTTTTGCAAAATAAGCCTAAAGTAAAGTCTACCAGAGCCGATGCCATTATTGCCACAAGGCAATATATGGAAAAAGAAAACATTCCTGACACTTGCGACCCCTTGAAGTATTGGGAGGTATGATTTTTAAATAATTATGACTAACATGTTAAATAAGAAATATTTTTTACAGATGACTGCTGACAACGAACTGAAATTGGTTGCAAAAAAATTTTTCTGTATACAAGCCTCGTACTGTGAGTCTGAACGAGTATTCAGCAAAGCTGGACAAACCATATCTGACCGCAGGACAAGGCTTAAACCTGAAGTTGTTGATTAACTTTTGTTCCTGAATAGAAATAGACACTTTAAATGATCTCAAATAAATCTCATGTTATTGTTTGTGCTGTTTCTGTTCTTTTTGCATTTTCTTTTTTTTTTTTTGGAGAAATAAGTTTTAGAAATAAGTTTTTTTTTTTAAACATCGATGTTTCACTCGAAGTTTTTTTTTAAAACATCGAAAACATCGATGGACACGAATATCGATGTTTCTGCACCTCTAATTCATTGGGCGATAACACATTTCAGACCATATATTTATGGTAGACACTTCACTGTCAAAACAGATCATAGAGCACTTACTTACCTATTTTCAATGGTAAACCCCAGTTCCAAACTTACACGTATGAGACTTGAATTAGAGGAATATAATTTTACAGTAGAGTATCTAAAGGGTAAAGACAACTATGTAGCCGATGTACTATCAAGAATAACAATCACGGACTTAAAAAATATTCAAATAAATAATAAAATTCTGAAAGTCACTACCAGACATCAAAGTAAACAGTTAAACTCCAGCGCAGGAATAGAAAAAGAAGATTTGCATAAGCAAACTCTAAATGCTTCTCAGCCCAACGTATACGAAGTCATTGTAAATGACGAGGTACGAAAAGTAGTGACCTTGCGAATAACAGATTCTCTATGCTTATTGAAACATGGGAAAAAAGTTATAGCAAGAATTGACGTTAGCGGTATGTACACCAATGAAATTCTTGACTTAGGTCAGTTCCTTCAAAGGCTCGAAAAAGAAGCCGGTATACTTAATATCAGCCAACTCAAAGTGGCACCGACCGAAAAGATCTTTGACATAATCTCAATAGAATCTTTTAAAATAATGGGCAATAAAATATTACAATCTTTGAGAGTAGCGCTACTCAAGCCGGTGACCCTATTATCAAATAATGATAAAGAAAAAGAAGCAATATTGTTTACATTTCATGACGATCCAATACAAGGAGGTCATACAGGAATAGCTAGAGCATTAGCCAAAATAAAAAGGCATTATTATTGGAAAAACATGACACGAGATATATCAAAGTATATAAGAAAATGCCCCAAGTGTCAAAAGTCAAAAACGACTAAACACACTAAGACTCCATTGACTATTACTGAAACTCCACAAATGGCTTTCGACAGGGTAATTGTGGATACGATCGGTCCACTACCCAAATCTGAACAAGGAAATGAATATGCTAGCAATACCAATTAAAAATAAAAGTGCAAAAACAGTAGCAAAAGCTATATTTGAAGATTTTATTCTGAAGTACGGTCCAATGTAGACGTTCATTACGGACATGGGAACAGAATATAAAAATTCAATAATTGATGATTTATGCAAAAATCTGAATATAAAAAATATAACTTCTAACGCACATCATCACCCCAGTGGCGGAACACGGCCACAACCGATTGTTGTAACGCGTTTGAATGCATCGACGAATGTACTTTCGTAACCGATACTTTCTTCACTTTTTGTACGTAGGTTGGTAATGGGGCGCCGTTTTGACTCACACTGTTCGGCCATCGAACATGCACGATTGTCTTTCGGCTTTTTCTATTCTGCTTTGGTTGCAACCGAGCATGTGTGTGCTTGTGTTTTGTTGCTTCATACACATGCAAATGCGTAAGTATTAGATGCAGCAATTGTTGCAAACACGGGTTGTTGTTTGTGCAAATTTTGTTCGTTTCTATTCCCATATGGTTTTGTTTGTTTGTTTTGTCGCGTGTCACTTCTGTTTTACCGCGTGGCTGCAACACAGTGAAATTCGACAACTTTAAAAGGAAAGTAAATCTGAGTAAGCTTATTGTTAATTATTTAATTTTAAACCGCATTTTACATATTTATATTCATATTAAAGTGGGTGCAGGTGCATATTATTCCAATTAGTTTTCATCTATTGTCTGTTCGCATTCAAACAAGAAAATGTTTCCCAAAAAGGGATTTAGTAAGAGAAACATTCGGCGGCTTGCCGCTGTTGAAAGACGCAGAATGGGTGTTGTTGTTCCTAGTCCAAAAAGGGAAGTAGAAAGTCAAGATAACTTTCAATTTGCAGATAACTTTGCTGATTGTGTTGCTGATAGTAGTGTTGATTTTATTAACGACGTTAATATTGACGAAAGCGTTAAAAGTGTTCATAATGAATGTTTAGCTTCTAAGCTAAAAGAGTGGTACGTGCAATTTAGCCCAACTAGAAGTTGCACACGCGCTTTATTAAAGATTCTTAACGAATCTGGAGTTGACGTTCCTGCGTCTGTTGAAGCCTTGATAGGTTCCCGTGCCACAGCTGTTACCAGAACAGTTTCCCCTGGCACTTATCTTCACTTGGGCATTGAGAACTACATTCAGAACAACAAACACTTTTTTGAGAATGTTTCGGAGCTTTCTATGGATGTGGGCATAGATGGATTGCCACTCTATAAAAGCTCTTCAAATAGTTTGTGGCCAATTTTGGGACATTTTCGTAATGTCCAAAATAGCGAAGTGTTTCTAATTGGCACATTTCTGGGAAATAAAAAACCCACCAACACTAATATTTATTTGTCCGATTTTGTGAACGAACTGAAACGCATTAGAATGGACGGCGTTCAGTTAGAATCCACTAACATTAAAGTCAATTGCCACGCATTCACGCCACGCCATACAGCCTATCATGGCTGTATGAAATGCACACAAAAGGCTACTCGCATACGAAATCATATGTCTTTTTCAACCACTCGAGGCATTAAAATCACTGATGATGACTATGCGTCTAGAAAATATATTGACCATCATCTCAAATATTTTCTAGAGAATGACTCTATATTAGAAAAGTTTGGGATTGGCATGATAACCCAATTCCCCTTAGACCCTATGCACCTTATTGATCTAGGAATAACAAAAAAGATTGTTCGAATGATATACAATAACGACAGCATTAATTTTAAATTCACTAGCGTTCATAAAATTGAACTTAATAGCCGTATTGTTGCGATAGCCGATTATATTCCTTCCGAATTTAATAGGAAACCTTGAAGCTGTGAAGAACTATGCAGGTGGAAAGCCACAGAGCTAAGGCAATTTATTTTGTACACTTGTATAGTTCTTTTGAAAGATCTTATACCGTTAAGATATTATTCGAACATTCTTTATTTGCACTGCGGATATAGGGCTCTGTTAGCCAAGTCCGATTATTTACAAAATATAGAAGAGATTCAAAAGACCTTTGAATATTTTGTAATCGATTTTGCTGAAATATATGGAGCACAAAACATTTCTTATAATGTCCATAATATTCTTCATTTGTGCGAGTCTGTCCAAGAAATGGGGTACCTCAATGACATTTCAGCCTATAAATTCGAGAATTTCATGCAAGACATTAAGAAATCGGTAAGGTGTCCGTCCAAAATATTGGAACAAATTCATAATAGGTATGGGGATAGGCAAATTAGGGCCAAAGAGGAAAAACAGGATTCATTAGGAATAAGAGAGGCAGCATTTTAAAATATATCCATAATCAATATACCTTTACGGCAAAGTCCCCAGATAATTACTGTTGTATAAGCCCATGTACTCCAGTAATTATCCTTCAATTTATAGAGAACGATAATCATGAACAGTTTATTCAGTGTAGAAGGTTTGCAAATCCAAAGCCTTTTTACACTGAGCCTATAAACTCAGAATCGTTGGGTATAGTTAAAACAGCCAATAAAATGTTAGAAGTAGAAATAGTTAGTATTAGCTCAATTGAATATAAATATGTATGTATACCTTGTAAGGATGATTTAGTTTTTACATCGATACTACACACATATTAACTCTTTTTCAGAAATGGACAACCATTCCCTCTTCCAGCAGATTCCAGCCAGATTGGACCGATTGGAGAAGGATATGCAGATCATAATAAAAAACCAATCAAACATTCTGGCGATCCTGCAAAAATTGACGCACCACGACATCTCCGACATCCCCGAAGATTTTCCTGTCAACACAGTGGAGGAATTGGACAAACTGGATAAACAAATATCAAAAGACGTCCCCAAATACGTAAGTATTTTTAAAAATGTTAAAAAATTTAACGCAAGCTTTATATTTTAAATTAATTAAATTTTTAATTGTTTTTTTCCAGTACAAAATTATAGCTAAAATAATTAGAGGAGACTTGGCGAAAAACTTGGATGGCATCTTAGGACCAGATCTGATTATGATGCTCAATTATGATGGCATTCTGGGGAAGATGCCATTCAAGCAATACTTCAACGTGAATAATGCTTTGTTAAGTAAGTACTACTAAGCGTTTTATATTAAAGTTGAATAAGACTGAATTAATTAAATATTTTTTTCTTCAATATAGATGCTGTCAAAGAAGAGGGGATGAGTAGCCGCGTCTACGTTCAGCTCATAAGAACGGCTTTTAAGGTTAACAAAGGCCGCATCGCCAAAAGAAAATTTGATAGCAAGGCGAAGGAGTTAAAAAGAAAAGATGACGACAAGGACTATACGGACATGGACAATGGCAACAAGGAAAATGAAGCAGATTTCGCAAATTTCAATGTAAACTTTAGTTTTTAATTATGTATAGAATAGTTTTAAATTTTTCTTATTTTTTGTTATTTGGAAAATGAAGCAGATTTCGCAAATTTCGATGTAAACTTTAGTTTTTAGTTATGTATAGAATAGTTTTAATTTTTCTTATTTTTTGTTACATTTTAATTTTTATTTTCCATTTTATTCATATTTTTCTTATTTTTTGTTACATTTTAATTTTTATTTTCCATTTTATTCATATTTTTCTTATTTTTTGTTACATTTTTGATTTTTATTTTCCATTTTATTCATATTTTTCTTATTTTTTGTTACATTTTTGATTTTTATTTTTCATTTTATTCCTTTTTTTTTCTTATTTTTTGTTACATTTTTAATTTTATTTTCAATTTCATTATCTAATTTAATAAAAAAAATTGTTTATTTTCGAAAAATTAAAATTTTTCATTTTGGGGTGGGTTTACAATATGCATACAATCCTATAGGCATGGTATACCAGCCAGTAAAGCATCTGCATTACAATCCTATAGGCTTGGTATACCAGTCAGTAAAGCATCTGCATTACGATCCTATACGCAACAGTATACAGGATCGTAATGTATCTGCATTACAATTTCATAAGCAACAGCTGTTACTAGTATACAGAACGGTAATGCAAGACGAAAGTGCTCACTCAATTATACTCGCATACTTGCTCGATTACACGTATATGAGTTAAAAGCTGGTCGAGCTTAACAGCGGCCCACCTAATGTAAAAGTCATGGAAATTTTGGTATGAACTCAACTGAGTACATTCCACGAAGTATGGTGGTTGTAATCGATTTTCGTAGGCGAATTTCCGCCACTGGGACCAGACTGTGGGTACCGTGGAGCGAAGCCACCGAACACTTAACGAGTTCATACGTTCATACATATCAGTCGACAAAACAGATTGGGATGTATGGTTACAATACTTCGTATATTGCTTTAACACAACACCCTCTGTGGCACATGACTATTGTCCATATGAGCTGGTATTTGGTAAAACTTCAAATTTGCCAAAACAATTTAATAGTATAGATAAGATCAAACCATTATATAATTTAGAAGACTATGCTAAGGAATCTAAATTTAGGCTAGAACAAGCATATAAGAGAGCTAGATTAATGTTAGAAGAAAATAAGAAAAAACAAAAAATAAACTATGATAAAAATACTTTAAACTTTGATCTAAAAATAGGAGATCAGGTTCTATTAAAAAATGAAACAGGTCATAAGCTAGATTTTAAATATACTGGACCATGTAAGGTAGAAAGTATAGAAGATAAGGACAATATAATAATTACAAGTAATATAAATAAAAAACAAGTAGTACATAAAGATAGGCTAAAAATTTTTATTTCATAATCAATTTATTTCTCTTATAAAAATATCAAGTATGGCCATACATAGAATAAGAACCATACCATAAACAATAAACATATATACAAAAAAAAAACCACTTAAATATATCAATATTTTCTGATTCGAAAAAAAAGAAACAAAATAAAAAACAAAAACATAATAATAATAAAAAAAAAAAATAATTTTTTTTAGTCTTAAATATTATATATATCATTAAACAAACAAAAAATTCATTATAAAACTAACAATACTTAGAAAATAACTTCATATAATTACGTTATTTTTCTAAAGGAGGGAGATGTAGTATGTTCACATATCGAATGCTCACTGTACTCAGTGGTATGCATAAATATATTATTATTAATTAAGCATTATTAAGCGTTGCACAATATTAAGCATTGTCGGTAATATGACCGTTCTTGAGTGCATTGAGTGCACTGAACTAGACAGTGCTGAGTCGGCATATTTGACATGCGCGACAGCTCTGTCACTAAGTGAACATAATACTTCTTCTCTGCTGCGGCGACTATTCGCCAACCTTTATGTAAACACTTATACATAAGCTGACCACTTCTCTGCCGGCGTCACTGGCAGCGCAGCTACGCTGTCTTTAGCGGTACGATCGAATTGTTAAAATAATTATAATAAGTTAAAACAAAGAATCATTCAATAAAGATATGTTAAAGTAAGCAGTCGAGTGTCTCTCAATTATTTCCGAACATATCTATTACAGATTGTTAGATATATTGTAGGGAATATCTGTAACCCGCTACCAGAGTGAAACGAAGTGGTTCGGTTGAACGTTTAATTAAGAGTAAGAGTAAAGTAAAATACAGAGGATCGAGTACATAATTCTAATGAGTACTTTTACAGCGTTGCCAGATTATATGTGTGCTTATTCAAATGCTAACTGCTATTACATTTTTAACACTTCTTCTTAAGCTACATATACATAACTGTTTCAAACTTTTCTTTACTTGATTATTTCATTCCAAGTATTTGGACAAAGCCATCGTGCTTTGGTTTGCTTAAACATTTCGTTAATACATCTGCAACGTTACTGTTTGTATCTATGTATTCTAACACAATTTCATTAGATTCTACCTTTTCGCGAACAAAATGATACTTAATATCTATGTGCTTTGTGCGCTTGTGATGCACTGGGTTCTGCGCAATATGCTGTGAGCTGATGTTGTCACCATAGATTGTTAACGGCTCTGCATCAGTTGACCAGCCAATTTCCTTCAAGAGGAAATTACCTACGGAGAAAACTGCTTCTTTGGCAGCCATAGACAAAGCAATGTATTCAGCCTCAGTGCTGCTCAACGCGACGACGCTTTGCTTTGTAGAAGTCCATGAGAATGCACTGCCTGCTAGGAAGAATGCGTAGCCACTGTAAGATCTTCTGTCCGTTCTGTCGTTGGCCCAATCTGAATCAGCAAAGCCTTTTGCTGGTTCGCCACATTTCCGATATGTGATGCCCAAACTCTTTGTACCTGCCAGATACCTCAGAATGTGCTTAGCAGCCGTCTCGTGCTCTGCATGGGGATTCGTATTACGTTGCGACAATTTGCTTACTGCGTGCAAAATGTCAGGTCGGCTCAGTACTGCAAGATACATAAGCGAACCAATTAGTGACTGATATTGAGTTATATTTACCTTGACACAATCATCGTCAGTACAGTCATCTTGATATCCAGGGTCTAGCGGTGTGCTAACTGGACGGCACTTGCTCATGCCATATGTATCCAAGAGTGCTTGAATGTGAGACTTCTGGCATAGCGAAATGGAACCCTGTTCACCATCTCTCTCAATTTCCATGCCCAGGAAATAGTTTAGGGGGCCGCCATCATGCATCTTGAACTTCGATGCGATCGTCTTCTTAATCACGGCTATCTCATCTTTGCTTGGACATGCGATGATTAAATCGTCGACGTAGACTGCGATGTAACCAAACATCTGTTGATCTTGCTTGACGTACAAACAAGACTCGCTTTTGCATCTCTTGAAGCCCATGGAAGACAATACCTCGTCGAGCGTTTTGTTCCAGACTCGCCCGGATTGCTTCAGTCCATAAAGGGCCTTGCGCAGCTTTAGAACTTTTCGTGGATGATGCTTGTCAACGAAATTCTGGGGCTGCCGCATATAAACAGTCTCGTGGAGCTCACTGTTTAGATATGCATTTGATATATCGAGTTGATGCATAAACAACTGTTTTTCTACAGCTATTGCGAACAGCATGCGGATGGTCTCGTACCGTATTACTGGCGAAAACGTTTCCCAATAATTTACGCCAAATTGTTGTCCACAACCTTGAGCGACCAATCGCGATTTAAACTTATCGATCTGGCCATCTTTGTTTCTCTTGATTCGAAAAACCCATTTCGAACCAATCGCCTTCTGTCCTGGAGGGAGTTCACACAATGACCACGTGTCATTCTCTTGTATAGCGTTGTATTCCGTTTGCATAGATTCTTGCCAATCTTCTGCGTGATGGCCCTCCAATGCCTCAGCAACTGACTGCGGTGTCTCAGTGTCATCCAACTGGTTGAACAGACTATTTAGGCCTGGTACTGCTTTTTGGGTCGTCCTGGCTGACCACTGCGAATGATTTTGGGCCTGCCGCGCCCACGCTGAACTGCATCTTCTAGTGGTGGCTCCGTTTCACCACTCACGTTGTTGTTGCCATTGCCTTCTGGATTTTGTTCTGAATCACTTGCGCTGACAAACTCCTCCTCCACTTCGCCGGAGTCACTGCTGTGCTCATCATGATCAGCTACTGGAGGTGCATCTGGCTCTTCATTCGGGATTTCAATTGACTCAAGGCGGAGCATGTTTGTCAGAAAGTCGTCATTGCGATCTGAGATACTGCACTTTTCTGTTGTTTTCGTTTCAAACTCACCTTCTACAAATTTTACATCACGCCTTTCAATAACTGTTCGCTTTGCTCGATCGTACAGGCGGTAAGCTTTTGCAGAATATGAATATCCAACAAAAACATATTCTTTGCTCTTTGCCTGAAATTTGCTTCGTTTGGTTTTATCCAATGCAAATGCTCGAGATCCAAATACTCGCAAGTGTTTCACTGAAGGCTTGCGTCCCTTCCATGCTTCAAATGGTGTACCTCCGTTTAATGCCTTAGTGGGACATCTGTTGCGCACGTAAACCGCTGTGGTAACAGCCTCTGCCCACAAGAACTCCTCAAGCTTTGCGTGAATAAGTAGACTTTTAGCCATCTCTACAATTGTCCGATTGGCGCGTTCCGCTACACCGTTTTGTTGTGGGGTATAGGGAACCGTCAACTGCCTTTGTATGCCGCATTCGTTTAAGAATTCCGTAAATTCCTTATTCACATACTCTGTGCCATTGTCGCTGCGCACAGCCTTTATCTTGTTGCCCGTTTGGCATTCCACAAAACTTTTGAACATTTTGAACTTTTCAAAAACTTGGCTCTTTGCATGCATGATATAAACAAATATCTTACGCGAGTAATCGTCGATAAATGTAACAAAATATCGATTACCGCCGATCGACTTTACATTCATTGGCCCACATACATCCGTATGCACCAACTCAAGCACTTCCTTAGTGGTACGACTCAGCTTCTGTGTAAACGGCAATGCACATAATTTTGCTCGATTACATGTGTCACAGTTAATTTCCATCTGAATGCTATCAATGTTCATGCCATGAACTAGATGCTTATCGTTGAGCTGTTTTAAGTCCTGGAAATTTAAGTGGCCAAATCTGTTGTGCCACTTCACAGCCGGAGAAATCGTGTTCAACATATGAACTGCACTTTTTTCTGACCACTGTGTATACACGTACAAGTTGTTCTCTTGCCTGGCTTTTATCATTAATTCACCTTGCTTTGTTTTAATCAGCGCCACTTTTCCAACAAATGTAGTGGAATTCTCGAATTTAGCTGCTGCGCTCACTGAGAAAAAGTTCATGTGCAATTGTGGGACATATAATACATTTTTCAAATTTATTATCATGTTTTCGCCTTGGATTTTCACATTTCCAGCTCCGGGTGATGAAACATATTTATTTGTAGCCAGCATTATCGATGTTTCTTTCTCAACATAGTTTAGGAACATGTTGCGATCGCAACACATGTGAGATGTTGCGCCGCTGTCTATGCACCAAACGCTCTTTTGTTGCTCTCCAACGAAGCAGTGCATTAAACTGCTTGCTTGCTCTCCTTGTTTCTTTGCTTTGTCACCCTTCTTCTTTGATCTGCATTCGCTCGCTCGATGTCCAACTCTTTCGCAGTTGAAACATTTGCCCTTGAATTCTTGTCTGGCGCCTTTGCTTACACCGTTTTTTGCGCCGCTATTCTCGACTTTGTCGTTTTCTCGCGAATTTCGTTGTGTGTGTGTGTACACGGCTTGCGTTGCCGAATAATTTTCACGTTCTGTTTTGTCTTGCTTTCTCGTGCCTTCTTCTAGCATTTTAACTTTGACAACTTCAAATTTTGGTAGCTCGTCACGCGTCTCAATGGCGACTACAAAATTTTCCCATGTATCAGGTAAACTGCTCAATAGCATGATGACCTTAAGCTCGTCGTTGAGTTTTATGTCCAATTCTGCCAACTTTTCAATTGTTTCAACAAAAGAATTTACGTAGGCGACAACGTCATCTCCCTGCAGCATATTGAGACGGATCAGCTTTTGATATAGTTGCACCTTCTGGATCGGTCCAACTGGCATGTGAAGCTCCTTTAACTTCGTCCATATGGCTTTAGATGTTCCGCTTTTTAGAAGGGCGCACATTCCGAGTGACCGCCGATGGGTCCAAGGCCTCCATTAAATTAATCGAAGCGGGTGTTCCTCAAGGCAGTGTTTTGGGCCCCACCTTATACTCGATTTTTACTGCAGATATGCCAACTCATACAATTAAAAAAAAATTTTATTTTCAAGGTAATATGGTGAGATGAAACAAAAATTAATCGTTTCGAGTCAGACTGATGCTCCTGGTATTGGAGTAGATATCCCACAATCCAGACACAAAGTAATGTGCAGCAAACCATCAAACACGGTGGCGGCTTAATGATGGTCTGGGGCTGTGTATATAAAAATGGAGTGGGTCCCTTGGTGTTAATCGATGGAATAACTCGAAAGGAACAATATCTAAGCATTCTGCAACAGAATCTTCTAGAAGTCATCTGGAATATGGGTCTTGCTGCTGAAAAATTCATTTTTCAGCAAGACATTGGCCCAAAGGACACGTCCCTTTTGGTCAAAGATTGGATGTCAAAACAAAAATTCCAGTCCATGAAGTGGCCACTACCGTCTCCCGATATGAATACTATTGAAAAAATTATGTAGCCATGTATAATAGCAGCTGGTGAAATATGCGGTCCCTCCAAGTAGAATGATGGAGCTGTGGGAGAGAACAAGGACGTATGGATGTACACTATTCCCCCTGCATTGGTTCAAAGCTACATCCAAAGTATGCTAAATCGCATAATGGAACTAAAAAATTCGAAAGGGCTGTGTATACATTATTAAAAATTTTTTTTAAGAAATATTTGTTTAAAATATAACCGAAGTGCAAAACTGTAACATTTGACTTTTTTTGCACTTTGCTTTGTCATATTTCTTCCAGCTCATCAAATGGCTTTAAATTTTCAGAAAGTATAGGAAATTGAATGCCCAACATAACAAGACTAAGATCTTTGGAATACATAAAATAGGAGAGAAGATACAGACCGTTGAAGTGAGAACATTAAAAACGTGTTACAGTTTTGCTCGTCAGTGTACATATATAATATATAGAATATACATAACCGTCTCTCTCTGCTGTCCAACTGTGGGCAGCGCAGCGATGAGACTTAGGCTTACTTAGAACCAAAGGACAAATGTATAAAACAGATTCAACTGAACGTTGGAAGCGGCACCTTCGCTGCTCCCAATACAAATAAAGATTATACAACTAAATAAAAGTACATCTTTTACTACATGGCGACCGTGACATTGTTCAAAAAAAAAAGAACCACGCAAAAAATTAAAAAGTGTTACAAGTGATACGAGTGGCAGTCCGTAGCTTGTACCAACGATGGAATAAAACAAGAGGGCTGGAATAAGAACAACAACAACAACAAGTGTGAGAGGCAATCCGTCCCTTACACCAGCGCGGGAGACCTGGAGATTGGAAGGAAAACCCAAAAAGTCTGAGTGAGTAGAGTGCGAGTAATGGGCAAACGCGGAGGTCAGAAAAACAAAATAAATAAAAGAATAGCACATATTAAGTGGCTATTATATACGAATACGCCGCCCACATGGGCAACGGCACAAAAATTAACTGCCGAACTTGATTTTCGGAAAGAAAGCCTCCAGCAAAGAAAGCCAAATACCGCAACTCACTCAGCAAATATAAAAGTAATAAATGAAAAACTAAATAAAAAACCACCATCTCCCAAGCCGTTGCCGAAAAAACCTGACGTCTGCCCGAACGACTGCCCTGGACCACTACACGCTGCAGCAAACAAATCCATTTGGAACCAAGGACCAGTGCGAAGACCGGCACCGGCCCCGCCTGAGCCAACAGGCCACGGACATCAGCAGCAGTAAAGACAACAGCGCGAGGGGCCGCCACTTTCGCCTACGAAGGAGCGTTAGCGGAGCCAAACCGGCGACGACCAGCTGACGCAGAGAACATCTTTCACTACATGGAGCAACAGTCAACATTTTTATTATTATCATTATAATTATAAGAAAATTTGTAAAATTGTGCGGAACCATCTCCGCTCGATTAGATGTATAGCCCGTAAAGCTATGCAAAACAATAGGTAGGAAAACTTGTAAATGCAAAGTAATGCAATAGAAAAATTTTCCGAAACAACAAATAGTTATAAATACAAATTAAATATATATATGCCCAAAATGGCAATAGTAGACGTTAAGTCAGTGGACTCCACAGCCAATGTTATTAATAAAGTAGAGTCAAATAATAACGACTTAGAACTAATACACACATTGTTAATAATAATTGTCGTTATAATGTGCGCAAATTGCTTTTATAAAATCTATAAACTGCACAATAAATGTTTAAAAAAGAAATATTTAAGCAGAGGAAATGATCTAGATAAAATTTAAAAAAAAAAAAAATAAAGTAAAATATATATTGTAGTATACCCAGTACTATGTAGAGTATTCCAAATGAATACGTAATAGTGTAAACATAAATCAATCGAAATAAGTAAGCATAAGCATTTTTATACACTCGACATATGATCACTTTTGAAGGTCAGTATGTCGAGCGCATTTGCAGTTAGCCGTTTAGCGCAACTGATGATTGACCCATGTATGCACACATGCATGTATACTACATACACCTGGGCTCTTCCGCTGTTGTCAGCAGTTTAGCCACATATAATATCATATACCCAACCTACATTAATTAGATACCTAAGAACCAAATGTATTTAGTTATAATTCTATTTGTTATAAATACGAAGATTCCATTCATAATAAACAGATAGTACGGAACGAGGTTCCGCCGAATAAACAATCGTTCTTTTGTTTATTACATGGCGACCGTGACTTGGTCACGATTCCCTGCCTGGAGGCAGTAGGAAAATCCTGCCGGCAAAAAAAAAAAATAAATAAATAAAAATACTTTGCCAAAATAATCGGCAAATAATAAATAATTAAAACAATATTAATTATAATATCCTGCCATACAAAAACGGCACAGGATATGAGCAGTGCACATTACCTGGCAGTGCAAAGAGCCATCGCCGCGAATCCTCGCGCAGGACCAAAGCCTCTGACTATTGAGGAATACAGAGCGAGGCAACCAGTGCAAACCAACAGGAACTTCAAGGACGACGACCAGCTTACCCAGATCCCAAAAACAAGGACCCCAAAACGACGTGGAGGAGCGTCAGCCAAGCTGCGCCGAGAGCGTGCAGCTCTACTGGAAGAAGTAAACGCCGATCCACCACCGACATGGGCAGAAGCGTCAGTCCTATGGCTTAAGATAGACGCACTGGAGCAGCAACAAAAACAAAAACAGAAGGCAGGCGCTCAAAGAAGAAAACAGCAGCAGCAGGGAAGCCAAGCAATGGCAGCAGCAGCAGAACAGAAGCAGTAGCATCAGCGAAGGAAGCACCGAAGCACCAGAAGCAGAAACGGCAGAAAATAAAAATTACAAAATTTTGTAATTAAATAAAAACAAGTGTGCCCTTTTGAGCACCTTGGCGTTATGGCGATGCTCGCCGGCGCAAAACAATAAAAAAAAAAAAAAAAATATAAATAAAAAGAACACACCAATTTTGTTTGTTCTTATTACATACAATTACAATTAAGACATACTGTCAACAAGACATAGAACATACTGTCATACTGTCGACAAGACACAGATAACAAATTAAACTTAAAAAAAAAAAGGGAATTAAAATTAATTCAATTTTAATTTTTCTAATTTAATTAAAAAAAAAAAAAAAAAAAAAAAAACGGACATCCCAATTACGATAGTTCGTGAATTCCCATGGGCCGCGATGGGCCTTATAGATACAAAGACGGTGGACTCCACCGCAAATGTAATAAATAAAGTAGAAGTACAGACACTAGATTTAAGACTGATCACCATACTTCTGATCATTATTGTAATAATTATGTGCATTCATTTGTTCGTAAAACTGTATCAATTGCACAACAAATGTCTTAAAAAGAAGTATTTAAGTAAGGCAACTGATCTTGAGAGAACATAAAAAAAAAAAAAAAAAAAAAAAAATAGTAATGATGAAATGGTTTTGATATTTAAAAAACAAAAAAAAAAAAAAAAAAAGAGAACCACAAACGGTATTTCTTTTATGTTGTTAAACGATAGTGTATGTTTCAATAAACAAAAAACCCAAAACAAAAAAAAAAAATTTTTTTGGCATAGGTTGTAAGCTTCCATAACACATGGATTGGAATGCAATACGTGAGAGAGTTAGCAAGCTGAAAACTGAGTTCGAAAAATCTTACAAATGTCTTTCTCAAAATAGACCCATACAACCGAGTACCATCAACAAACACACTATTCATTTAGTGAAGATCTATAATGAGACACGGGAGTTGTTTCTGGACAATAAATCTAGGCTCTCAGATCTCCATTGGACTCAAGCTTCAGACGTTATCAAACGTCTTAGAGAACAATTAGTTTATATAAAAGAGAAACATAAGTTAGATTTACATCTACCTAATATACTAAACACTGCGGTAACTTTTATATCTATCGAGGAGGACGACATAAAGTCGACAAGTCCAAGGTCGAAGTCGCCCAACGCAGGTTACTTAACTTTTGTTTCGGAATCAGATTCTCAAAAAATTAATGATAATAATAGTAATAAGGTGGAAATCGATAACCTTGCCAAACTAAAGATGCCAGACGAATCAGGTGCCCGAAGGGCATACATTAAAGATATTTCGCATGCAGTGCCGGAATTTGACGGGAAAAAAATCCATCTACAAAGATTTATTACTGCAATCAAATTGGTCGACCTTACAAAGGGACCATATGAAGACATTGCAATTGAGGTAATTAAATCAAAAATAATCGGCTCAACCCTCTACAAAGTCCAAGATGAGACCACAATCATTGCGATTATTGAGAAATTGAAGGCTACAATTGTCGGTGAAACCTCCGACGTAGTAAAGGCGAAATTGGCAAATGTTTACCAAAAGGGAAAAACAGCCACTCAATTTACTAATGGAATCGAAAGTTTAAGAAAGTTGCTTGAATCTTCTTATATCGATGAGGGACTAAAATCCGAGCATGCGGATATTTTTAGTACCAAGGAAGCTATCGGAGTTATGATCAAGAATTGTGAACATAACAAGCTTAAAACAATACTTGAAGCGGGTACATTCAAAACAATGAATGAAGCCATTTCTAAATACATACACTGTAGTACAGAACTGACAGGTAACGCAAGCTCAATTTTGTACTCACAAAGAGGACATGCCTATCGCGGTAATCACAACCGAGGTGATTACCGTGGTGGAGGAAATGGCCGTGGTTATGGGTATAGAAACAATTCTAATCACAATAATGGCCAAAATAATAATAATTATGGAAGAGGACGTGGAAATTATAGAGGTTACAACCGCCAAAACGGAGGTAACAACTATAATCGCCATGTAATTAACAAAAGAACGATTGTTTATTCGGCGGAACCTCGTTCCGTACTGTCTGTTTATTATGAATGGAATCTTCGTATTTATAACAAATAGAATTATAAGTAAATACATTTGGTTCTTAGGTATCTAATTAATGTAGGTTGGGTATATGATATTATATGTGGCTAAACTGCAGCGGAAGAGCCCAGGTGTATGTAGTATACATGCATGTGTGCATACATGGGTCAAGCATCAGTTGCGCTAAACGGCTAACTGCAAATGCGCTCGACATACTGACCTTCAAAAGTGATCATATGTCGAGTGTATAAAAATGCTTATGCTTACTTATTTCGATTGATTCATGTTTACACTATTACGTATTCATTTGGAATACTCTACATAGTACTGGATATACTACACCTCCCCTTTTTAGAGAAATAACGTAATATTATGAAGTTGTTTTATTATATCGAGATTTTTTTTTTTTTTGTATTTATATTTTATATTGGTAAGTGTTATATATATATTTGTATGTATTTTTCAAAATGTATTAAAAGTAATAAGTAAAGAAAGATATTGAGTAAAGTTATTGGATAATTATGTAATTTTTATATAAAAATGAAATGTGCTTTGACATAATAATGTATTAATATATATTTTCAAACGATATGTATTTTGTTTTTTTTTCCTTTTTTTTTATATTTTTTTTTTCTATGCTTATGAATGCTTGTTCTTGTTGCATGCTTATTCTTATGTATGATCATACTAAAAATAATTACGAAATATAAGTTTTTAACCTATCCTTATGTACTTTTTGTTTTTTATTCCTCATGTCCGATATTATAATATTATCATTATCATCTAAGCTTTCTACCTTATAGGGTCCCGTATAATTAAAATCTAACTTATGACCTGTTTCGTTCCTTAATAGAACTTGGTCTCCTATCTTTACTGTAAAATTATTCGCTCTTCTATCATAATATTCCTTATTTTTAGCCTTATGCTTTTCTAGCATTATCCTAGTTCTTTTATAAGCTATTTCTAATCTATACTTAACCTCTTTAGCATAATCGTCCACGTTATATAGTGGTGCTATCTTATCTACTCTATTGAAATATGATGGCAAGTTGCTTTGTCTGCCAAAAACTAGTTCATATGGACAGTAGCTGTGTGCCATAGATGGAGTTGTGTTGAAACAGTAAACGAAATATTGAAGCCATACGTCCCAATCCGTTTTATCAACAGATATGTACGAACGTATGTATTCATTAAATGTCTTATGACTTCTTTCGACTGTTCCAACTGTCTGGTGGTGATGTGCTGTAGACGTTATATTGTCTACTTTCAAATATTTGCACAAGTCATTAATTATTGAATTTTTATATTCAGTTCCCATGTCCGTAATGAACGTCTTCATTGGACCGAACTTCAGTATAAATGATTCAAAGATTGCTTTTGCAATAGTATTAGCATTTTTGTTTGGAACTGGAATAGCTACAAGATATTTCGTTAAATCGCACATCAATGTAATTGCGTATTCGTTACCATTTTCAGATTTAGGTAGCGGACCTATAGTATCCACTATCACTCTGTCAAATGCACACATTGGTGTGTCCGTAATGGTTAGAGGTGTCTTTGTATGTTTCGTTATTTTTGACATTTTGGACATCTACGTACGTACTTTATAATTTGACGCGTCATATTTTTCCAGTAGTAGTGTCTTCTAATCTTTTGTAATGTTTTAGTAATGCCATTATGACCGCCTTGTATGGGATCGTAATGATATGTAGACAATATTGCTTCTTTTTCTTTTTCATTATTAATTGTGGTCACCGGCTTGAGTAGCGCTACTCTTAATGATTTTAATATACTATTGCCCAAATTTGTAAAAGTATCTATTGAAACGAATTCAAAGACCTTTTCCCACGGTGCCACTTTGAGTTGGCTGACTTTATGTATACCGGCTTGCATTTCAAGCCTTTGGAAAAGCTGACCTAAGTCAAAAGTTCCATTGGTGTACAAATCGCCAACATCAATTCTTGCAATAACTTCCTTTCCATGTTTAAAATAACATTTCTTATTTGTTATATGCAAGGCCACTACTTTCCGTACATCGTCATTTTTGATGACTTCATATACGTTGGGCTTAGAAGCTTGTTCAATATTTCGCCTAAGCAAAATATTTTTTTCATTTTCTTCCCCTGCGCAGGGTTTATTTTGTCTACTTTGTTGCCTGTTGGTGACTTTCAGGACTTGTTTTTGCATTTCTTTTAGTTGTTCGATGGTTATCCTTGACAACGCATCAGCAACATAGTTATCCTTTCCCTTAAGGTACTCCACAGTAAACTGATACTCTTCTAGATCTAATCTCATTCTTGTTAACTTTGAATTTGGATTTACCATTGAAAATAAAAATGTTAGTGGTCTATGATCTGTTTTTACTAAAAAGTGTCTACCATATATATATGGTCTGAAGTAATTTATTGCCCAATGTATTGCCGCTAGCTCTTGTTCTGTGGTGCTTTTATTCGATTCGCCTTTCGTGAAAGATCTGGAAGCATATGCAACTGGTAGTTGTAATCCATCATGCTCTTGTGTTAGCACAGCTCCACAAGCTTGTTTACTTGCGTCTGTAATTATGCAAAATTCTTTTGAGAAATCTGGATACTGAAGTAATGTTGGACTCATTAATTGTTTTTTTAAATATTCAAAAGCTTCTTGACATTGGGATGTCCATTCGAATTTAACATTTTTCTTACACAGTTTTGTTATATGATGAGCGTAATCCGCGAAATTTTTAATAAATCTACGATAATAATTGCAGAAAACAACAAATCGTCTTGCGCTATCAGCGTCAGTAGGAACCGGGTATTTCCTGATAACCTCATATTTTGAATTATCCGGTAAAATAACTCGATTAGTGCACTTGTGACCTAAGAAAGTCACTTCGTGCATGAAGAAGGTGCACTTATCTGGGTGCAGCTTTAGATTGTTCTTCCTACATAGCTCAAATACATCAGTCAGGTTATTGAGCATTTGCTTTTCAGAAAAAAAAGAAAAAAAACAATCGTTCTTTTGTTTATTATGTAGCGTGATCAACACTAATATTCAACATACCCAACTAATGTAAGGGTATATCAAACCAAATATACAATAACCCATTTAGCGACACTTTGTTGCTAAGCATAACACAAGCCAAAGTACATTCGAAATATGATCGTCCACTTATGAGTGGCCTGATCGCGGCACAGAATATGCAACGTCTGCATATTCGGCCGCATACCATTCCTTTGTCTTGCGTTATGTATATACTCAATGTATATGCCATAAGTGTATACATGTATGCATATGATCACTACATGCTCCCGCTCTGCCGCTGTACTCAGCGACAGAGACATATATGTAAAACTCCAATGTTAGACTTAAGTATACTGAAACAGTCAAACGTAATTCAGTCGATAAAATCTGATCAACGTCAACTGACGTTGGTCATTCTAATAAACTACTTTACTTAAACTGCATAAACTAAACTCTCTTAATTATATGGCGACCGTGACATGGTCTGCCAGGTGTTTAAATGTTGAAAAGTTGTAAAAGGGACTTACAAGATAAAACAAAAACCATACAAGTGCATAATGTGAACAACAAAGAAGTAAAACAATTCTATAAACGTTCGAAGCTATAACGATAACTTGAATAATTTGTCAAGAAACAAGCAGAAAAACTACAACAAAAACAGAAAAAGAAACAAACTACATATAGCAAATGCAGGAATTTATATTGTTTAATGAATTCCACAATAAATAAACTATAAAAAAAAAAAAAAACAACTAAAAAACACCAATGAGCAGACAAACGTAACCAAATACAAGACGTAAAAAGTGAGGTGTGCAGGCCGCGCACTTCACCGCCGCTGGAAAGAAGCACCTAATGCGGGGTGTGCAGGCCGCCCACTCCGCCGTCGTTGGAGTCTCCAAGCCAATAAATGCAAATAATTTATGGCTGAGGAGCCCGACTTTGTGACAGCTGCTCCTATTGAGCAAAGGGATTTGCCGACGTTGCAAGAGGCCTTGCAAGCAAATCCAGCCGATGGACCACGCCCACTCACAATAGCTGAGTACCGGGCACGGCAAGAGAGGCAACTTACAAAACAAAAGACGAAGCGCAGCGGAAAGGTGAAGCGCCTACTTCAACAAAAACGACTGGAACAGGATTTGCTGGCTGCAGCGACGACATCAGAGGACCGACAACGCTGCCAAGAGCGTATAAATGATTTAAAAAAACAACTTCGCCAATGTGCGAAGAAACGCAAATGAGCCGCGGAAACGCGTATGTCTCATTTTGCCTATAAAAAATAAGACCTAAATCAAGTTGAAGCACCCTCAAAGTGCAACTTGAAAATTACTAACCTCTGATAGGCTGTATACTAAAACATACGGTTGGACAATTAATTATATAAATAAAAAATGTCAGCCAACCGTATGCGCCCCTTAAAACAATTTTCGTCCCATTTACAAAATTAAAAAAAAAAATTTTTTCTTTTGCAACAATTGAACAGTTTGCAAATAATTTTAAAAAAAATGTAATTAAAAAAAAAAATTAAAAGTAGAATGAAAACATTTTTTTTTGTTGAAAGGCCACAGATAGATTTCACATTAACCAATTTCCGTTTGTTAAACAATACAATATTTTTTTTTTCTTGTTTTGTCAGAAAATTTTCAAATATGGGTTGGTTCGGCAGTGACGAAAGTCAAACAAAAGACAATACGGCCAACGTGGTCAATAACGTCAAAATCGTAGATCACACAGAAGATATACAATCTTTGTGGATCCTACTCCTCATATTAACAATTGTGTCAGTTTGTCAATTTTTATTGACCGTTTATGTTAAACACAATAAACTAATCAAAAAACGTTATATGAGTAGAGCCAACAACCTAAACAGAATATAGTAGGACTGATAGAGTTCAGTGCAGATAGACCACAATAACAGACATTGACGTTTTGCTAAAGAATATATATCTTTACATTATATATTTTAAAAAAATCGAGATAGATTCAAAAATGCATCCACGCATTAAGTACCTTATTGAAAAACTTCAGGTCTATGACCCAAACATTCTTCCAAAATTCCAAAATATAGTTGCCGAACAACCAACGACAATATATGAATTGGAAAAAATCTATATGAGTACTTATGCGTTGCAACATTCTCCATTTCTTGGATGTCATCCAAAGGAGAAAGCATTGATAATCTCCTATATGCCAAATATCAAAGTGGAAGAGATCTACACAGATCATCCAATATTGGGAAAGGCAGTAGATTACATTGCATATAAAGATTAATGGAGCAACGAGCAGAATTTGAGAAGTCATTTAAATGCCTCAATAAAACTGCACCTATCTCAAATAGTAAAAAAAAAAAAAATAATAACAAATCATACACAATATATATACATATATATTATATATATTCTTTTAAAAAAAAAACATATAGACACGCGTTATGGAAAAAATCATAGAAACGACAGGGCTGCTCTCATTTGAGACCAAATATTTTGTTCTGAAGCAAACTGTATAAAGTCACAAAACAAATTCAATTAAAAAAAAACAAGAGATATTCAATTCCAAAAAAAAAAAAACACAAAAGAAATTTTCGTTTTACTTTACAAAAAGTAAAAACAAAGTAAATGATTATGTTGTTAAGTAAATGTAAAATCGAAAAAATTATGCATTTCCTCAATAATACAAAAAATGAGTAAAAAAAAAAAAATTTGTATTTCATTGATAATAATAATAAAATAAATATATATATAAAAATCGCTAAAGGATAGTTTCATATATGCATGCTTATTTATGGCCATACACAAAAAAAATTTTTTAAAAAAAAAAAAACCAATTTTATATTTTATAAAGTAATGGTTTTAATGCATTTCAATGCATAACAAAAATGTAAAAAAAAAAAAAAAAAAAAACAAGTAATGATTTTAATGCATGCCAATGCATTACCAAAAATTTAACAAAACAAAACAAATTTAAAAACAAAATACCCAAATATGAAAAAAAAAAAAAAAGTCACTACCAAAAATAAACAAGTAGACAAAAGTCCTGCGCAGGAAATAAATAAATAAGAAGAATTGCTTAGGCAATATCTCTAAAAGCTTCTAAGCCCAACGTACATGAACTCATGTACGAAAAGTAGTGACCTTGCAAACAACAAAATATAAATGTTTGAGAACATTGAAATAAAGTTATTGCAAGAATTGATGTTAGCGATCTGTGCACCAATGGAGTCTTTGATTTAGATCAATTTTTCCAAAGGCTTGAAAAAGTAGCCGGTACACTTGGGATCAGCCAACACAAAGAGGCACCGAGCAAAAGATCTTTGAAGCAATTTCAATGAATCTTATAAATAAATGGGCAAATATATAATGAATATATAAAGAGTAGCGCTACTCAGCCGGTGACCCATATAAAGAGAAGCAATTTTGTCTACAAAACTTGATTTACACATACAAGGAGTACAGGCATTACAAAGTAAAAAGACACTATTATTGGAAAAATATGACACTTCATATCAAGAGTACATAAAAAGATGTTCAAAAAAGCCTGATGTCAAAAACGACAAAATATTCAAAAAACTCCTAATACTCAATCTGGAATCTTTGAATTTTTTTATATTGTATCTCGGTCCAATGAAGACGTTCATTTCGGACATGGGATCTGAATATAAGAATTCCATACCCAATGACTTGTACAATTTATACATGCATATTGTAAAGCAAGCAACTTGCAAAAATATTTTAATATATGGGAAAGAGATAACATCATAATCTCAAAAAAAAAAAAAAAAAAATGGTCATACTTAAGCAAAAGCATAATTTCAAATAAAGCATGTTTAGTAAAAAAAAAAAAAAGGATAGGTTAATATTGTTTAACGAATAGAATAAAGAAAATGGTTGGCCACCATATATATATATATATAAAAAAAAAAAAAAAAAAAAAAAAAAAAAAAAAAAAAAAAATGTCTTCACATTAAAATTCACTTATTCATATTTTATATTCATTATATACTACAATAATCAACAAACCTTTCAATTGTAATCAAAAAAAAAATTTTATAAAAAAAAAAAAAAAAAAAAAATACTAATTTTTATCTTTATTAATCAATCCCAACTTACAAATTTATCTTACATATACTTATAATTTTTAAATAACTACATATAGAATATTACGTTATTCTTTCAAAAAGGGAGGTGTAGCGTGATCAACACTAATATTCAACATACCCAACTAATGTAAGGGTATATCAAACCAAATATACAATAACCCATTTAGCGACACTTTGTTGCTAAGCATAACACAAGCCAAAGTACATTCGAAATATGATCGTCCACTTATGAGTGGCCTGATCGCGGCACAGAATATGCAACGTCTGCATATTCGGCCGCATACCATTCCTTTGTCTTGCGTTATGTATATACTCAATGTATATGCCATAAGTGTATACATGTATGCATATGATCACTACATGCTCCCGCTCTGCCGCTGTACTCAGCGACAGAGACATATATGTAAAACTCCAATGTTAGACTTAAGTATACTGAAACAGTCAAACGTAATTCAGTCGATAAAATCTGATCAACGTCAACTGACGTTGGTCATTCTAATAAACTACTTTACTTAAACTGCATAAACTAAACTCTCTTAATTATAATTACAATATAAAGTAATCGAAATAACATTGTCTGCATAAATTCACAAAATTGATCTTTATACATGTGAACTATTTCTTAACAAAGCTCAAAAAAAAAAAACCCCAGACAGTAACATTCATTATTCTTCAGTCAAATTCAAATTTCTGAAGGTAGTACAGTACTAATATTCCCGCTACTAAGAGTAGTATGGATTGGCAACAAATAATTGCCAATATAACAGAATTGAGAGACGAGTTTAATAGATCGTTTAAATGCTTAAATAAGAGCACACCCATTTCAAACGAAACTAAACTCAAGCATGTTAGACAATTGTTGAACACATTCAACACAATACGTATAATAATACTAGAAAACAACACCAAGTTTACGTCTTTACAACAAACTCAAGTAAAAGACGTAAGCACACGGCTTAAAGAAAATATTTTGTATGTTGCCCAGCGACATAAGTTGAACATATTAGTTCCAAAAACACTAAATTTTCCAGCCGAGTTTGATGAGACCGATCTGTTAGACTCCATAGCAAAAGAAAAGGAAAAGATAGAATCAGAATCGTCAATACATGACCAACCAGAATAAGATATAAAAGCAACATCGATAACCATGGCACAGACTGTAACAGACTTTCTTAAAATAGCCTCGCCTATACTATTTGAGTACGACGGCAAAGCAGAGAATTTACAAAGATTCAAGGATGCATTGAATCTAGTAAAATCCATTAAAGGCGATCACGAAGCAACAGCAGTCGAGCTTATAAAAACAAAATTAAAGGACCATGCAAGGAGCTTGAAAAGCAATAAAAGAACAATTTCTGAAATCATTGAAACATTATCAAGATCGATAAAAGGAGAATCGGTTGAATTATTGTCAGCCAAACTCCTTAACTTGCAACAAAAAAGCAAGACTGCAAATCAATATGCACAAGAGGTTGAGCAGTTAACGAAAGCTTTAAGAGGAGCTTATATAAATGACGGCTCAACCCCAGAAATGGCTGATAAATATAGTACAGCCCAGGCAGTAGAGGCCATGACCAAAAACTGTGCTATCGATAGGGTAAAACTTATCATGCAGTCCGGCACGTTCAGTAACATGAATGACGCCATATTCAAATTTGTCGACAGTTGCACCGAAGCACCCGGATAATCTAATACCGTATTGCTCTACCAAAATTACACTCAACGCGGAGGAAACCGCGGCAGAGATAATTTTAGAGGCAGACATTACAATAGAGGCGGTTACAGACAATACAACGGCAATAATTACAACAATAATAGAGGAAATGCTCGAGGAGGCCCATACAGAGGCGGCTCCATCAGAAGAAATGGCCAGAGAAATCAAGTCCGAGTAACGCAAAGCGACTCGGAAAACCAGCAGCACCCCTTGACCCCCACAACAGCAGTAAAAATCCTAAGCATAAATCTAAGTCTCAGTAGTCTGATTAAAATACAAAATGTAAAAAAGAACCCTTTAACATTGCTAATAGATACAGGAGCAAATGTCTCAATCCTAAAGAACAATAGCGCAGATTCTACTTAGTATCAATAAAAATTTTAAAACAAACATAACAGGAATAGGACAGGGTACAATGCAATCAATTGGACAGTCTACAACTGATCTACTTTTCGATTATTTCATAATCAGTCACAGCTTCCAAATAGTTCATAACGAGTTTCCCGTACCTTGTGACGGAATTCTTGGACTCGACTTCATTAGAAAATTTAATTGTATAATAGACTACCAACATGATGAATTCATCATGAAACCACATTCACTTAACTATCAGATACATGTACCACTATTACACAATGATATTGACAATTCAATATTATTACCAGCTAGATCAGAAGTAATGAGAAAAATTACGCTTCTGACAACTGAAGATACTGTATTGATACCAAACCAGGAAATTCATCCTGGAGTGTTAATAGCTAACAGTATAATAACAAGTAATAACGCAATAGTTCGTATTTAAAATACAACAAATAACAATATAAAAATAGAAAATCCTCAAATAAAATTTGACTCAATAGAAAATTATGACATAAAAACTCAAAATGCAAACGTAAACAACAGACAAAATGAAGTCCTATAGAAATTAAAATTTCTTGAGCAGTTCAAAAATAAGCTTACTGATTTATGTACTGAATACAGTGACATATTTGGTTTAGAAACAGAAGCAATTTCAAGTAACAACTTTAATAAACAAAAATTAAGATTAGCAGACAAAACTCCAGTTTATATAAAAAACTATAGAAATGCAGAAACAGAAAAGCCAGAAATAAACAGACAGGTCGAAAAATTAATAAAAGATGGTATAGTCGAACCATCTATTTCAGAATATAATAACCCACTTCTCTTGGTACCCAATAAATCTCTCCCAAACTCCAAGGAGAAAAAATGGCGTTTAGTAGTTGACTATCGCCAAATTAACAAAAAACTCTTAGCAGACAAATATCCACTGCCAAGAATTGAGGAAATTTTGGACCAATTAGGACGAGCTAAATACTTTTCATGTCTCGATATTATGTCCGGTTTCCACCAAATAGAACTAGATAAGAAATCTAGAAATGTAACATCGTTTTCAACGAGCACCGATGCTACTGATGCGGATAGTGCACGCCGTTTCGTAGCTTTCTGTAACTATATCCATAATTTCGCACAATATTCACGTCATTTGACTAGATTATGTAGAAAAAATGTTCAATTCGAATGAACAAAAGAATGTGAAGATGCATTTAAATATTGAAAAAGGCATTGATGAAACCAACATTATTGCAATATCCTGACTTCAGCAAAGAATTTTGCATAACCACCGATGCAAGTAAACATGCATGTGGTGCAGTACTATCACAAGAGTACAATGGTATGCAATTGCCAATTGCATATGCATCCCGAGCTTTCACACAGGGAGAAAGCAATAAATCAACTACAGAGCAGGAATTAGCTGCTATTCATTGGGCAATAAAACATTTCAGACCATACGTTTTCGGAAGGCATTTCTTAGTAAAAACAGATCATAGACCACTAGTATACTTATTTTCTATGAAGAATCCTACTTCAAAGCTGACTAGAATGAGATTAGATTTAGAAGAGTATCAATTTACAATCGAATACCTCAAGGGGAAGGATAATCATGTTGCGGATGCATTATCTCGCATAAATGTAGAAGACCTAATACAAATGAACAGAAACATATTGATAGTCCAAACAAGGTCATCAAAAAGATAAGAAAACATCTGCGCAGATGAAAAAATTAAAATGCATGATAAAATATACCAGCCCAATGTCTACGAAGTCGTTAGCAATAGCGACGTAAAGAAATTGGTAAAAATAAAAATGAATAATTTCAAATGTTTACTCAAACGAGGCAAACAAATTATTTCACAATTTTCAGTTCAAGATTTATATTCTAATGAAAAATTCGATTTAGGTCAATTTTTTCAAATGCTTATTGCAGAAGCCGGGATACACAAAATCGTTAACATACAGATATCACCAAGTGAACAAATTTTTCAATTTGTCACTATAAATGAATTTAAAAATAAGGGCAATAATCATTTACTAAATATAAAAATAGCGCTATTACAAAAGGTGACACAAGTAGACAAGAATGACGAAAGTCAAATTAATGCAATCCTGTTAAGATATCATAACGACCCAATAGAAGGAGACCATACAGGGATTACGCGTACCCTGTTAAAAATTAAAAAGTACTATTATTGGCCCCAAATGAATAAGACTATAACGAAGTATGTGAAAACTTGTGTGAAATGCCAACAGGCAAAAACCACAACACATTCCAAAGCCCCAACGCTAATTACAAATACACCGAATACAGCTTTTGATACTGTTTTAATTGATACAATCGGACCACTACCTCGTTCAGAGAATGGAAACGAGTATGCAGTCACTATAATATGTGACCTCACAAAATATCCAGTTACAATACCAGTAGCAGATAAAAGTGCGAAAACAGTAGCTAAAGCAATCTTCGAAAATTGTGTACTAAAGTACGGTCCTATGAAGACGTTCATAACGGACATGGGTACTGAATACAAAAATTCGCCCATAAATGACTTGTGTAAGTATATGAATATAAGTAACATACATTCAACAGCACACCATCATCGAGCTGTCATTAGATTTCTGTTTTTAAAAAAGAAATCCAACGATGAAATAAAAAATGAGTTAATCGAAGTTTATGGGGAATCAGCTCCATCGATTTCGACCATTTTTGACGAGGACCGTCCGGGGCGTCCCAGAGAGGTGACAACCACAGAAATGGTAGATAAAGTCCACGGAATGATATTGGATGATCGCCGAATAAAGCTGAGAGAGATTGCTAAGGCCCTAAACATTTCTCGTGAACGTGTTGGAAACGTCTTACACGAATATTTAAATATGAGTAAGCTTTCGTCAAGGTGGGTGCCGCGATTGCTCTCAGCGGAACACAAACGCAACCGCTTGGTCATTGCGAAGGAGAGTTTGGCATTGTTAAACGCAAATAATTATCTAGAAAAAGGCAGAACAATTAATGGAGAATACTATTCTAACCTTTTGGGACAGTTCGATTCAGAACTAAAGAAAAAAAGGCCGCACATGGCGAAGAAAAAAGTTCTGTTTCACCAGGACAACGCTCCGGCTCACAAGAGCGTTGTTGCCATGATGAAATTGTGTGAACTACACTATGAAATTCTTCCTCATCCCCCCTATTCTCCAGATTTAGCACCATGTGACTATTATCTATTTCCAAACTTAAAGAAATGGCTTGGTGGAAAGAAATTTCAATTGAATGAACAGGTGATCTGTGAAACAAACGCCTATTTTGAGGACCTGGACCAGTCATATTTTATGGAAGGTATAAAAAAATTGGAGGACCGTTGGACTTAGTGCATACGTCTAAAAGGAGATTATGATGAAAAATAAAAAAAAAACCGTGTTTTCTTTGGTAGGCCGACTATTTATCAGCCCACCCTCGTATATTTCGATTGACAAAGACGATTGGGACATATGGTTGAACTATTTCACCTATTGTTTCAATACAACTCCGTCTACGATACACGAATACTGTCCATACGAACTTGTTTACGGTAGACTACCTAGACAATTCAATGAATTTACAGACTTGACAAAAATAGACCCCATTTACAATATAGATGATTACGCTAAGGAGTTTAAGTATAGATTAGAGATAGCCTGTAGCATATCTACCCTACCATTATCATTAAACAAAGGGTATATTAATCCGTTAATACATTGTGACACTCTGTCATAATAAATACAAATATACAAATGCCCAAAGTACATTAAAAGACCGCTTAGAATTATGTAAACATTCCAGCGCACATGTAATACGATCCATCGCTTATACATAAGCCGATCGCGGCACGTGGGAACGCTGAGCATGCACTTTGCAGCTCAAGTGGTCAAGCCATACATATGTATGCCTTCTGCCTTCTGCATACATATGTATATACCAAAATACTTATACGTAAATATAAGACATAGATATAAGCAATGCATGTTTCGGGTTAGCGGAACCCAACGTGAATATGTAAGATTCATTCAATAAAGTTATGCAAAACGGAGAAGTCGACTGCGTCTTGAAATGTGTTCGGAACCTATCATTTACAAGCCTATAAACGAGCAAAAATAATTTTAGAATTAGAAAAAGAAAAACGAAAAATAGAATATGACAAAAAATTAAATGACATAGAACTAGAAGTAGTAACTTTAGTTATTTTACATAATAAAACAGCGCATAAGCTTGAAAGTAAATATTGGGGACCATACAAGGTCATAAGTATAGAAGACAGAAATAACATAAAAATAGATGTAGGAAAGAAGAAACCTCAAATAGTACATAAAAACAGGTTAAAAATTTTCAATATATAATTTAGCTTGAGCATAGAATAAGTTCACACGCTTATGACTGATCAGCCAAAATGTTTTTATCAAAAAAAAAAATTTTGTTTAAAAAAAAAAAAAAAAAAAAAACAAAAAATTATATATAAATAACATACACAAAAAAAAAGAATAAGAATATATATATTTAAAAATAAAAATAAAATTTTTTTTTTGTTTGAAAAAAAAATTTTTCTTTTTAAATAAATACAACATAGAATATAAAAAAAGAATATATATATATATATATATATAAAAACAATACAAATAATAATTTTTATATTAAATAACTACAATATATTACGTTATTTTTTAAAAAGGGAGGTGTAGTATGTTGTATGCCAAATGAGCATAGTATTGTATAGTATACAATATAACAAGTGGTCATATGCCATGAGTGCAGTAATAGGATCCGCCACTTATGCGGACTGGCCGCAGCGTGAGAACGCTACCGTAAGCACTTCTTGAGTACGTACCATCAGTACATACTAACACACATTTATACATAACTACACAGGCACATATATACTGCAACTCTCTCTCTCTCTCTGCCGACGCTCTTCGCGGCAGAACTCAATTAGAATATTGTATGTAATAAGTAAAATATAAAATTGAATAAAACTGAGAGAACACTTTCTATGAAAGCTCCAAAGCAATCAGTCGTGTTTTTATTGTATCCGCAAGCGTGATCAAACTTTACAATATGGCCATACTTAAGCAAAAGCATAATTACAGATAGACAAGAATATAAAAGCATGTTTACTAAAAAAAAAAAAATTTTAATTGAAAAAAAAAATATATTTTTCTTTCATATTTTTTTTTAATAATCAATAAATACATATATTGAAATTAATTTATTATTTTTATATTATTTTATATTCATACTTTTAACTATTCAACTAATTATTCAATTATAACTGTTCAATTATGGTAACTTAAAAAAAAAAAAACAATTTTAAAATTTATCTATTATTACTATTCATTACTCGGTATAATTTAGATTCACTCAATTTCTATCTAAATATTAATAATTTTTAAATAACTATTAAAAAAAAAACAATTAGTTAGTTAATTTAAAATTATTCTTTTATGTAAAATCTACTTATAAAATAACTCCATAATATTACGTTATTTTTCAAAAGGAGGGAGATGTAGTAAGCATATATATTGAATATCTACTGTACCAAGAGTACTTATAGTGAACACACTGTAACACTTTGTTGCAGTGTTTACATAAACAGAACCCCGGTCATAAACCCAAGTGGCCGAAATATGAGTCGATCGGCGCGCTCACAGAATGTGCAAGTGTCAGCATTCTGTTACACCTGCCGACCACTTGATCGAACTCAAGTGTATGCATATATCCTAGCGCTCCAGCTTAAGAGCGCATAAATACATATATAATACATAGAATATACATAACCGTCTGTCTCTGCTGTCCAACTGTGGGCAGCGCAGCGATGAGACTTAGGCTTACTTAGAACCAAAGGACAAATGTATAAAACAGATTCAACTGAACGTTGGAAGCGGCACCTTCGCTGCTCCCAATACAAATAAAGATTATACAACTAAATAAAAGTACATCTTTTACTACAGTGCATCAGTAATCGCTTCTGGGAAAGCGTTGTTGAAAGCTCCCTCGAAGTCGAGGAAGGCAATGAGGGTGAATTCTTTGAGTGAGAGAGATTTCTCTATAGTAGCACTGACAGAGTGAAGAGCTGTTTCAGTAGACCTTCCCTTCATGTATGCATGTTGTGGGTTTGAAATGAGGTCTCTGGGGAGGGAAAGAATACGCTCGAAGGTTTTGAGCAGAAATTATGTCAGACTTATAGGTCTAAAGTCCTTGGGGGTGATATGAGAGCCTTTTCCGGCCTTGGAAATGAAGACCACTTTTGAGTATTTCCAGGGTTCTGGAATCTGATCAGTCCCGAGGATTTCGATGAAGATTGCTTGCAGCCAGCTTATGGCAATGTTACCTGCATATTGAAGATGCACAGGCGCTATACCATCTGGTCCTGGTGATTTAAACGGTTTGAAACTGTTTATCGCCCAGTTGATGTTATGCGCTCTGAAAAGTGAGGGGTTCAAAGGCACCTCACTTAAGCATTGCTGATAGCAGATGGAGTGTTGGGAGCATCCGGGAAAGTGCTTTGTCAAAAGAGCTTCCAGTGATTCTTCACTAGAAGTTGTCCATGTATCATTGTCTCTCTTATCGTAACCTAGAGAGGGGACTGATTAAGAAAGAATCTTCCGAAGTCTGGCTACCTCAGATGTTTATTAATTTTCTGAGTAAAAGGAGCGCCAGGAAGATCTCTTGGCTCGTGTGATTTCTTTTTTATATATGTCTAGTTGTAGTTTGAAGCCTTGGCTTGATTAAAAAAGGTTCTACTGCTCTTACGAAGATCGTTAAGGTTATGGGTCCTCCAAGGTGGCTTCTTACTGCCTTTTGGTCTACTGACGGGTGTAGTGGTGAGCATTTTGCTTAAACTTATTCTGCACAATTTTTCATTTAGTTTTCACTTGCAGAATTGTTTGTTGTTTATACATTATTTCGGACGCTACTGTTTTGTTAATTAGCAGCTGTAAGGCGAAATGTTTACTTACAGTCGGCTAACATAACATTTTTGATGCGTTGGCAGGACTACTAATTATCATTTTGAGTAAACGATTAATCGATAAAATCCGCAAATCGTTCATGGGCATACGATTAATTTTCGCGATAGTGACGCTTAGCTTCCGTCGATCTGTCTCTTTTCGCTTTAACCAATTGTCAAGTGCAGATTGCAGCTGGTGACAACAATTTAAATCATTGTGAAGCATCCGAGCTTTGCATCAACAGTTTTGTGTTTTCTGTTGCACTAATAGTGCACACTGATCGTGCAAAGTTCCTACGTGCACATATTTTTGTGAAAGTGAGTTTTTGGCAATAAAAGGTATGTTGCGCCAAAAGTGCAAGACTCGTGTCTTATTCTGTTTCTTTTTGTATGTAGGCATCGCAGTCTGTGCGACGTGTGGCGGCTGCCACTATCAAAGACCAGCGCACAGCTTCAAACTCGGCGCAGCCAACAAGCACATCCTCAATTTTGCACGCTGCTGCAGAGACGCTGCTGGCAACGCCCCCTGGTCAACTTGCTCTACGGACACGCACACACACACACACACATACATCTGTCGACGTTGTGTGTTTGTTAAAGGAGAGCGGACGCGTTTTTTAATCGTCCCGTTGTCCAGCGAATTATAGCCTCGCAGACCTAAAACAGAACGTTGGTAGTGTTACCTGGCTTTCGTTTTCGTGCAAGAGCACTCACCTGTAGGAGTCGCCACTGGTCCTGGTCCAGATTCCTGGTTCTCCGAGATCACGGAAGCTCCAGCATCTGTCGACGGTGCGTTGGCAGAGGGAGGTGAGGAAATCGCAGCCCAGCGCTTTGTTTTTGTTTACTGCACACTAAGAAACAGCACTCGCGCCGATTCTTTTGTGTAGCAGTGACTTGCGACAAATTTGCAGTCATCAGCTGACGATAGTGCTGCATAGCGAAGTATCTAAGCAGAGCTGCATCAAGCCACGATCAGCTGACTACAAGCTTAGAGAAAGCAGTGCAGTATCAAAAAGCAAGCAGTTTTAAAGCAGTCAAAGCGAGCTTCGTTGCATACCATTCAGGAGCTGCTGGAACTTTTAGACTTTTAGACAATTTTCTCTAGTGCAGAAAAAAGAGATAAAGGTCACGGATCCGACCAATCCAACCCCTTCCGCTTAGGCGGTGCTCATATTAAGGGGCTCTGGTGACCGAGTCCGAGCGGTATAACCCTCACCGGTTAAAAGCCGAGAGAAATCTCTGGCCACCGCGGGACTGCACTAGAGATTTTGTTTGTAGTATGACGGACGAATTGGCGCAACCGTTTTTAAAACGCCCCATTCTGCAGCGCACACCACCTCCACAGGCGGCTAGTCAGAATCGGGAAAGTCCCAGATGGAAATCACCTACAACTCAGGTGATAAGCGAGGAAAATGCGTCGTTCAAAGAAACATTAAAGTCAATGGGAGCTGCACTTGATGCTCTCTCAGCGCTCTTTGGTGGTCAACGACACATTACTTTGTCCATGAGGGATGAGCTAGCAAAGATAGTTGAGCTCCAGAAGTTGCTCACTTCCTTGAGCTCTCCAATCCTTGCAGAAGTCGAAGTGCAAGTTACGCCATCTCTAGAGCAGCGGCATGGAAAAACCGCTGGTGCAAGTGTTGAATCGTCTGGTGCGGCGTGCACGCCAAAAAGGCTGAGAGAATCCCTGCCGGGACCACGTAAGACTCCGGCAAAAAAACCCAGACGCCAAGGTCCTTGTATGAAGGAAGCTGAAGTAGCAGTCTCACAGGGCAAGGAAGACTGGACACTTGTTAAGAGCCGACAGTCTACGAGCAAGCGCTCTAAGCCGATGCAAGAGTCAGGCCATATGCGTCACCTTAAGCCTCGACCAGACGCTATACTGATAGAGGCGAAGGGCAACATATCATACAGCGATATCCTGAAGATGGTCACAAGAAGCCAGAACGAGAAGCTGCAAGCCGCCGGCGAGAACGTTCATAAAGCATACCTGTTAAATTTCGATTAGAATTACTAATCAATTAGATTATTTATTAGAAATAATCGTAATGATTATTATTACGATTATTCAAAATAATCAGAAAAAATCAAAAATAATCCGAAATACACAGATACGATTATTTTTGATTATTTTTGATTTTCTCTGATTATTTTGAATAATCGTAATAATTTTAGATTTTTTTTTGATTTTTTCTAATCGTAATCATTAAATAATTGGGCAAAACCGAAAATAATCGTAATTTAATCATTGGTTCGACTTTTAAACAAAAATAATATAATTACTAATGATTATGATTACTAATCATTATATAACAGGTATGTCGTAAAGTCAGACGAACTGCAAAGGGTGATCTGATCCTGGAATTAAAAGGGTCATTGACAGAAAACTTGTGCCAACTTAGGGACGATATTGGCCAAGCACTTGGTGGCAACTTAGAGACACGGGCCCTACCGCAGGAAATACCGATTGAGGTGAGAGACCTTGATGAGTTGTCCTCGGAAGAGGACCTAATATCTGCGTTCAAGTCGCAGCTCGATGTTGAGCTACAAGAGAAATCTATAAAAAGGATTCGTCCAACTTTTGGCGGAACCCAGAGCGCTATCATCAGCCTGCCTCTCGCAGTAGCTGAGAAAGCTCTCCAAGCAGGGAAATTAAAAATCCCATGGTCAGTGTGCAGGATTGTGCCAAGAAACGTGCCAACTAGGTGCTTCAGATGCCTTGAGATTGGCCATATTGCAGCAAGGTGCACGTCCCCAGTTGATAGGAGCGGCTGGTGCCTCAAGTGCGGTAACAGCGGGCACAAGGCTCGCGAGTGCACCAACGAGGTTAAATGTTTCCTCTGCGCAGCAAATGGGAAACAGTCAAGCCACATTGCAGGGAGCCAGCGCTGCCCAGCAGCAGTGAAAAAAGGAGGGAAAACGCATAACAACAGCCATGATTAGTTTCCTGCAACTTAATCTGAATCACTGTGAGGCTGCCCAGGATCTGCTAACGCAAACGGTACAAGATTTAAGCGTGGATGTGGCGATATTAAGCGAGCCATATAGATGCAAGCTAAGCGGGAATTGGATCCAGAGCACATCGGGAAAGGCAGCAATTTGGAACTGCGGGGAGCGAGCAATGCAACTTGCATCAACAGCGAGATCAACTCACTTCGTTAAAGCAAAGCTGGACAACTGCTGGGTCTATAGTTGCTACTTACCTCCGAGCCTCTGCTACGAGGAATTCAGCAACGCGCTGGACGAGATTGCATTCGCCGCCAGGAGCAACAGTCCGGTCATCATAGCCGGTGATTTTAACGCCTGGGCTCTGGAGTGGGGAAGCACTCTCACTAACGCAAGAGGACGATGTTTGCTCGAAACATTTGCGTCCCTTGATTTAGCTCTTTTAAACCAAGGCTCCCGACACACCTTCAGCCGTGCCGGAAGAGGTTCGGTCATCGACCTTACTTTTGTTAGCAGCTGCCTGTTTCCATCATCGAAATGGCGAGTAGATGATCATTATACAGCGAGCGATCATGAGCCGATTCTGTTCACCATTGGGTCAACGGACAGGCGAGACCGGAGTCATGTGTCCTGTGGAAGGGCATATAAGGAGAGCACACTTAACTGCCAAACTTTTGCAAGTGCGATGGGCAACCTGTCGGTCTTTGGCTCAGCTAAGGAAATGTCTGATCAACTGGCACAGCACCTCAAGCAGGCTTGCGACGCTAGCATGGTGACAAGTAAGCCATATAAAAGACACCATAGATCAGCTTACTGGTGGAATGACCAGAAAGCAGCGGCACGATCAAGCTGCTTAGCTGCAAGACGGCAATTTCAGCGTGCGAGAAGAAGGAACAGCATGAACTGGCCAGCACTTCAACGGAGTTTCAGTGAGGCAAGGAGTGCTTTAAAATATGCAATTCGCACCAGCAAGCGAGAGTGCTTTCTGCAGCTGTGCGATTCTGCTGATCACGATCCTTGGGGTAAGGCGTATAAAACGGTGGTTAAACGAATCTACGCCAACAGACTGGAGTCACCGACCGACCCATTGCGCCTTAAAGAAATCGTGGAAACGCTTTTCCCACTCCGTCTGGACAACCTGGAATCAAGAAGCGGCTATCTAATGGCTCCTTACGAAATTCACCCAGTCACCGTTGACGAAATCCTGGCAGCGGCACAGAGGATGAAGCCTGGCAAGGCTCCTGGTCCAGATGGCATACCGAACCGGGCGGTGAAGCTGGCAATCTCCTTGCGTCCGGAGATTTTTGCGGAGGCGTATACGCAATGCCTAGTCGAAGGCTTTTTCCCTGATCGATGGAAGCTTCAAAAGCTGGTACTTATCCCGAAGCCCGGTAAGCCGGCAGAAGAAGCGTCGTCTTATAGACCGATTTGCCTAATTGACGCTTTGGGAAAGACTCTCGAGCGACTTATCTGCTCCAGGCTAGAAACAGCAATCAGCAGCGGTGGTGGGCTCTCGCCTCACCAATTCGGCTTCAGGAAAGCACTATCCACTATCGACGCAATTCGTAAGGTGACGGAGATCGCGTCAAAAGCCAAAGAGGGAATCAGATGGAAAGGTGGAGGCAAGCAATACTGTCTCATTGCTACTTTGGACATTAAGAATGCCTTTAACACGGCAGACTGGGGAAGCATTCTCGACGCGCTCAGAGCTTTTGGGATCCCGCAGTACCTTTACGCAATAGTGAGGAGCTACTTTCACGACAGGCATCTGCAATACTCCACCACAGATGGAACAAAGTCATACGACATCACAGCAGGCGTGCCCCAAGGGTCAGTCCTGGGGCCTGTTCTATGGAACGCTATGTACGACGGAGTCTTGCGTCTGGCACTACCCGGAGGTTGCCAAATAGTCGGATACGCGGACGATGTCGCTCTTGTGGTCGTCGCAAAACACCTAGACGAAGCTGAAAACATCTGCAGCGAGGCAGCTACGCAAGTAATCCGGTGGCTCCGCACAGTAGGCTTGGAACTGGCAGCGCATAAGACAGAGGCAGTTCTCGTTAGCAGCCGAAAGAAGGTGGCGACAGCACGTATCAGAATAGGCGACAGTGTCGTGACTTCAAAAAGGGCCATTCGGTACCTGGGTGTGGTTATTGACACTCGCCTAAGTTTCCGGGAGCATTTGGCATCGGTGCAGGAAAAGGCAACATATTCGAGCCGTGCACTGTCTCGAATTATGTTAAATACCAGGGGACCCAAGCAGGAGAGGAGGATGTTGTTGATGAGCGTCGTTCGCTCCATCTCACTGTATGCTGCGCCGGTCTGGGCGGACGCAATAAAAGTCAAGAGCTATGCCAGAGGATTACAAGGAACCTATCGTCTCTGTGCCCTGCGTGTGTGCAGCGCCTTTAAAACGGTATCGGATGACGCCGCCCTGGTCATTGCGGGCATGGTTCCCATTGATTTGCTGGCCGCCGAGGAGAAAGCCGTGGATGCAGCTATAACTGCTGGACAGGAGAAGAAGAGCGCACGCACGGAGGCCAAAGAGGCGAGTATGACAAGCTGGCAGCTGCGTTGGA